>VMDR010000755.1:167662-181773 GCA_007922815.1 Macrotus californicus | reverse complement strand
GATTTGCACTTCTGGACATTCATTATTGACAATGCTCTCTTTCGAGTGTCATCTTGCCATGGGTGTCACCACTTGGAACACTGTGAAAGAATTAGAAAGAAAAATCCTTCACTTCCTGAGCTAGCCAATAGCAGATGAGTTTTTATTATTGTCTCACCTGCCACTGAGATTTCTTTGAGCTTCCGTACTGAATATGCTCCAGTATCTCAAATGTATGCAAAACACTCTGTCTCTAGGGAATGGGTAAAAAAGCCCCTAAAAGCTCTGGTTCAGTTCTTCATTAATGTGGTGGAGGTGTGTGATTGTTTCCTATCTATGTACACGTCCCCTTTCTTTAGATCCAGCTTTGATTCCCAGTTGAAATGTTTTGCTTAACCTCCCTTTGACAATCCTTTGTCATTCTGCACTGGGAAATCAATATCTACAAATATTTATTCTGAGGTCAAAATGGTGCAGCACATCATCATTCGGGTAAGAACATTTTTCTCCCCTCTCCAAACATTTCTTTCTCTCTTGCTTTCTGTTCTCCTGCCTACTTTTACTGCTCCCCCCACCCCCCAAACTGTGCCTTGAAACCCTGGCTGGTGTGGCTCAGTGGACTGAGTGCCGGCCTAGGAACCAAAGGCTCACCAGTTTGATTCCCAGTCAGGACATATGCCTGGGTTGCGGGCCAGGTCCCCATTAGGGGGGTGCTCAAGAGGCAACCACACATTGATGCTTCCCTCTCTTTGTCCCTCCCTTCCCCACTTTAAAAAATAAATAAATAAAATCTTTAAACTGTGCTTTGAGTTTGTTAAAAGAATGAAAGATTGTTTTATCCCAATGGAAGTATTAAGGGGCATGTTATTGTTGACCTTTTCATATATGATGAAAAATTTAAGTTTTGTTTTATAATAAGCCACATATCCTCTTTCCAGTGTCAGCCCTTATTTTACATTTACTAAGTAAAAAATATATATATATAGTAAAGGTTGAAATGGGATCATCTAGTCTACCCAAAAATAGCAGGACCAAGAAAAGTATCTTCACATATACTGACTGCATAGGAGAAACACTACTTGATAGCTTAACCTACACGTAACATGTTAATACTAAGGCAACAGGTATTAACACATACTGTGTCAAATATAGTACCCTTCTCCCTTCTCTTTCCCAACCTAAATTGCATCCAAAGCCATTCTTAGCTACATATTTTATTTATTGACTAAAAGGTAAACATGAAAAATGATAATGAAGATTTAATTATAATTGACAAATTCTTTAGCACTAACTATATACGATAACACATTTAAAATATATCAAACATATACAATAATACATTTAAAATATATTCAATACAATAATACATTCACAATAATATATTTAACATATACAATAATATACAATAATACATTTAAAATATATCAAATTAGCCCTGGCTGGTGTGGTTCAGCACATTGAATGCCAGCCTGCAAACTGAAAGGCCACAGGTTCGATTCTCAGTCAAGGCACATACCTGGGTTTCGGGCCAGGTCCCCAGTTGGGGGGTGTGCAAGAGGCAACTGATTAGTGCTTACCTCTCACATCTGTTTCTGTCCCTCTCTTTCTCCCTCCCTTTCCCTCTCTCTAAAATATAAAATAAAATCTTTAAAATATACCAAATTAATCACATTAGCTCTGCTCTGTCCAGATCTCGTAGGATGGCCCTCAGGCTATTTATAAAATATCTGCTACTTACCTAAAAGAAGTTAGGCAGTTTGTGTTAATATAAAGTCAACAAATACTTCGGTCCCAATATGGCTGCATTGGCTCTGTTTTCTTATCTTAAGGAGAAAATAGGAGATGGACTGTGTGTTGTGATGAGTGCAACCACGATATGACTGACTTAAGGGGGCCGAGTTAGACTTCTGGTTGCTATCAGTGGAAGGGTGAAGAAATGTCACTGGAATAGCTCCTGTTTATTGGAGCCTCCTGGCTACCAGGCACTGAATTCTTTCTCAAATGGAATGGCATAGGTACCGCTATCATCCTCCCTTATTCAGATGTGGACACCAAGCTTTGGAGAAGTTAACTGCCTTACCCAAGACCACACGCTGGGAAAACCAGGATTCACTGCTAGCCAGTTGACCCCAAAGCCTTTGTGCTTCACCACTGATTTATAGTTGCTGAAAAACTGGAGAAGAGCTTTTAAGATGTCCAGCATGTTATTTTACGGAAGATAGACATATGATTTAAGAAAAGGACTGTTCCTCGTAAATGAAACAGCGAGAGCAAAGCCTGATATTAAATGAAAACCTTGGGTTACTTTCCTCTGAATTGATTGAATATGTATGTTTGCCACCCAGAACAGTGCCTGATATGTAGTAGCACTCAATACATGTGAGCTCTGGTATCAGGAGTGAAGAAGGTAACAAAACCTAGAGATGATGGCTTAAATATGTGAAGGTCTTAGAAAATAAAAGTCTGGAGATAAGGCAGAACTGGCCGGCCGGAGGGGATCGAGGAAGTCCTTCAAGTAGAGGCTCCTCTGGCTTCCTGGGCCATCATTCTTAGACCTTGGAATTAAAATTTGAGAGAGGTAAAAGCCTGAGTGACAAATTCATAGAAACCCCTGATTCAACCCCAACAAAAAGATACTAAGGCTCCGAGCACCTTATCAAAACCAGCTACTGAACAATCGGAATCCCCTCAAAAGGAATGCCTTTCTTCCAACTAATACTGAAAAGGTTTATTACAGCCATGGAGGACCGATGTGGTGGGTTTACAGGTGTTAGGGTTCGGGAATTCCTCCACTAACGAGATAAGACGCCGCCCTCCAGCTGGTGAAGCTCAGGCTGGTGTGGCTCAGTGGGTTGAGCGACGACCCAAACGTCGCCGGTTCAATTCCGGGTCAGAGCGTGAGAGGCAAGCTTTTGCACATCTGTGTTTCTCTGTTTCTCTTTTTCCCTCCCTTACCTTCTCCCTAAAAAAAAAAAAATTATAAAAGACGCAGGAAAGGGATTCTTGTAGGTAAGCATTGGGTCAGCTCCTGGAATACTCAGGTTTTGTGGGAAGTGTAGGATGGAACCTTTCCAGACCGGGTATTGGAGAGGAGGAGGGTGAGCCCCGCACTGCGCCCCAGGCCCCGCCCGCTTTGGCACGGCCACGCCCACAGATGCTCCAGTCCGGCGGCCGCGGGGTTAGCGGAGGCAGGGGGCGGGGCTCAACCTTGCCCTCAGGGTACCTCGGACTCCGCCAATCAGTGAACGCCCTGTTGGCCGACCGCAGCTCCCGCGCCCCTCCCCCTCCCGCCGGCCTTCGCTTTCCAGAATCCAATATGGCGGGATCCAGGCTCAGGGGTCCGCAGACCAGAGCTCGGCCGCTTTTCTGCGCCCTGCTGCTGTCGCTTAGTCGCTTCGTCGGGGGCGACGGCGTGGGAGGAGACCCTGCGCCCGCCGGTGCCGCGGGCACCCCAGTCACGCTGCCACATCGCCGTTTCGAATACAAATACAGCTTCAAGGGGCCGCACCTGGTGCAGAGCGACGGGACCGTGCCTTTCTGGGCCCACGCGGGGAGTAAGCCGGGGCAGAGGGCGGGAGGGCCCGGGTCCCATCCTCGCCTGGCGCCTCTTCCTTTTCATTATCTTTCTGCTGCACATCCTATGAGCAGTGGAGGAGACCCTTCTAGGCAGCCCCTCTTGCAGGTCGGCTCTGGTCTGCAAGGTCCCCTCCACATGCTCCCCCAGTCCTTTCCCCATTCTGTCCACCCCCCCCCACGGCCTGTGTTCTCCTTGATCTCGTGGGTTCTTTCCGTTTGTCCTAAGGGTGTTTTGTTACTTCTTAACACTTGCAAGCGCTCAAACTCGTTTCTAGGCATCACGTTTCACCCAAACTCCACGTCTCTAGGGGAAACGTCCAGCACACCCCACCCCAACCTATTCCACCCAGAAACCTGTTCGAGCAGGCCCCCCTATCTCCTTGCCCGCTTCCCCTCGGCCCTCCCCTGCTTTTTTTTAAAACCCAGTGTTAGCAATGTTTAATGCTCCAGTTTGTACCAGATGCCTCCTGATGGCTCCAGAGATGATATACGTTGGTTTTTAGTAACTCTTAAGTTTTTATGTCAGGATACTTCCCACCCCGTTGGAACGATACCTTAAATTTGCCACTCTTAGTGACTTGGTGTGGTCTTTGATCTTTCCTCTTGTATTAACACATTGTGTAACTATAGTCACACATGTCCCTTTATTTACTAGACCAAGGGATATATTTTTTGATATTGTTTCAGAACTTGAGACTAGCATTATATCTACAGCTATTTTTAAAGTTGTTGTTTTTTTTAATCAAAATCTATGCACCATGATTTTTATTCATTCTGTGTTTGGCACTGTTAGTAGATAAGAGCTTGCCTTGCTAGACATTTACATATGTGAAAGAAATACATCTGTACTTAAGTGCTGATGTGTCTCTGCTGACTAAGGAATCAGCCTTAGCACTGGATAGCTGGAAGCTCTGTTCAGTGACCACCAGGTGTGAAGTTCTGGCAACTTGAATGCCATCTTTATGTGTAATTAGGAAGTTATTTATATGAGGTTTGTGTACATCATTTTAGATATCCATATTGGACAATCTAGAAATGTTTCATTTCTAGAAAGTAGTTCTTGAATAGGAAGCACACTTCTAGGAAGGGCCATTTCACTGAAATTAATGTATAATTAAAAGGTATAAATTTCAGCCTGACATAATGACCAAGCCATTAAGTATTTGAAGTAGAGTGCAATTAATTTGTTACTCAACAGGCATTAATTATGTGCCCACTCATCAAGGGTGTATTCCTGGGCTTTTGTTGTCAAAGTTCCGTTCTTAGTATACAAAGAAGATACCGATGTACTAAACACAAGTTTTGGAATTCTTTTTCTTTTTGGAACGATGATGAAGTTGTTCACCCATGTTCACTTCTGCATCTTTCCACTGCCTGCTTGCTCTTCTCTCTCTCATGCTTGTGCCCCATACTCAGCCAATTAGCAATGTTAATCAACGACTCACATCAGTTGTCTTGGCTTTCTTTACAAAGCTTGTAACCAAGTTTGCTGCAGAAATGTCAGATAATGTGTCCAAGTTAATTAAAGTCGGACGGCTGGACTGAGCTGAAACGAAATGATCAGTGTATTAGCCGTGCCCCTTCTGTCCGCTGCCTCTGGAGACCACTGCTGTGCGGACCTGTGCTTCCATTATCACTGTGATTTCATTGCACTGCTTTCTGAACTCCATCGATGACTTTTTACCTTTGCATTTTGCGCTGAGATTCGTTACTTAAAACAATTTTGAAAACGAGAAATTTAAAATTTAGTTTAAACATGGCCTTTCACATTCATCCCCATGTTAGGACCAAATCTATGGTGTTTCTTTTTCTTAACTTGAATGTCCTTTCAGACTGTCAGTACACGTCCTCAGGTCCATGAGGGCACAAAATGATAACAGTTTATATAACCTGTTACAGCTCTCAGATCTTTCACCTGCGTTCTGACCTGATCCTTCGTAGGCAGGGCAGGTGGTTTCTGTTTTACAGATAAAAGAGCGATGTTCAGGAAGGTCGCACCTAGCTGGCAGACGTGGAACAGAACTCAACTTCAGGTGCTCTGACTCTCTGTCCAGGTCCCTTTCCAGGATGCTTGCCCCCTCCCTTAAGTATTTGAAAGTGATGGTGACAAACAGTGGCTGATCTGACTATAGTATCTTAACTTCTTGTCCATTTTTCCTGCCTGTAAAGAAACAGTATAGTTATTTCCCAGCGTGGAAGTCAGAACTGGTTAATGATACCTGAGAGGGTTCAGATGTAGGTCTGATAGGTGCTTTAATAATTATTCTGCCCAGTAAAAGGAATAGCTAACATTTGTGGAGCTATTTATATAGGAACTTACATGCCTCCGAGGTCGTTGGAGAAATGGAGTAACTTGCCTATGATAAACAGCTAGTAAGTAGTGAAGCTGACATGAACCTAGCTTGGAGATGCGAACCGCCATTTTGGGGCTGTCCGCTCTCTGAGAATCTGCTGATGCTGAAGTGCATTTATTGACTTGAAATTCAGTTGACCTGCTCCCAGAAGAATGTATATATGCACAGCGTTTGCTTATAATTTTTGGCCTTTTTATGGAAATGATTGAGCCCAGCCCCTTCACTTTACAGCTGAGATATGGTGAGCCCAAGAGAGTAAGAGACTTACTTACTCAAAGTCACACAGCTAAACTAAGACTAGAAATAGGTCTCTTGATTCCTAGTGGTATGTTCTTTTCCCACTGTTTGAGCTTTTCTAACATTAGCAAACTGATAAAATACATCGCACTTAAAAGTATTTGAAAAATAATATGAGAATCAAATATTTGGTTTGGCTTTTAAGCCAAAATTTCCTCTCTCCTGCCCCTTGCATTTTTAGTGTATGGTTACAGCTTTAATCAAAAGTTGAAACTGTCAACATGAAATACTTTCCTATCAAAATTACTGTACAGGTTACTGATTTGAAATTAGATCTCTACATGTAACAGTTTGGTGATGATCCGGTGAGTTTTACCTAATTATAACTTACAGCTTTTTTGTTCTAGACGCTATCCCAAGTTCAGATCAAATTCGAATAGCACCATCTTTAAAAAGCCAAAGAGGGTCAGTGTGGACAAAGACAAAAGCAGCCTTTGAGAACTGGGAAATTGAGGTGACATTTCGGGTGACTGGAAGAGGTCGAATTGGAGCTGATGGCCTGGTACGATAGTATATTTAACTTAGAAAATGTATACAAATGCATACAGCGCCAGTCTCTGAATGTTCCTCATATATGTTTACAGGCAGTGTGGTATACAGAAAACCAGGGTTTGGATGGTCCCGTGTTTGGATCAGCTGACATGTGGAACGGCGTTGGGATATTCTTCGATTCTTTTGACAATGATGGGAAGGTACGTGGCTATTACCCACTTTAATACACTGAAGTCTACTAACAAAGTTAAGCTGTGAGAATACAACTTATTTTAACACTTTTGTCATTTTGATAGTAGAGGACTCCCCAAACTGAAAGTGAGGACTAGTCTTTATATAGCTGTGCATTTATACACGCTATGAGTTCCTGCTTTGTCATACTCCAACTTGGGGTCACCCTGGAGCCCTATCTCTGAGAAGTCTGCCAGGCCCCCTTCCCTAGCGCCCTGTCTGTGCACAGTAGTGCTGATGGGTATGTGTGAGTCATGCAGATGTAGGCAGCGGAACCAGGGGTCTGTAGAGTCGACCATCATAGTTCGTTTTCATGAGAATACCTATGTGCTTCACTACTACCAGCTCACATGTGAATATCTTTTCGTGTATTAACTACTCTTTTTGATCAGCCAGTGTCTCTGATCTCTCCTAAAACAGTTAAGATCGAAGTGTACTTACGAATTGGGAACATGAACTAGTGCTTGAGCAGCCTTAAGATTGGTGACCTTGGTTCCAACTGATTGTTTCTCTTTTGGAGTCAGTATTAGCAATTTAAAGGAGAATTTTAATTAATCCTTGAATGCTGAGGCCATTTTGTCTGGTTTTAGCTTCTGTAAGTCTTATACTTGTCCCACACTCACAGTGTGTCCCAAATACGTGTCGAGGTTGATTATTCAAAGAGAGAACACATTACCAGTCTTTATTGAGGTGTTAAGTGACTGTTTTTGAGTGATTGTAAGAGCTTACTAAATAATAGAAACCTCTTCTATTAATTATTTTTTAATTTTCAGTTGTACAGTATTAGAGATGAAAAAACCTCATAGCATATCCAGAGTGATCTAGAATTCTTTGGTCTAGGGACTTTAATACAAATATATTTTCTTTATTTTTAGAAAAATAATCCTGCTATAGTAATTATAGGCAACAATGGACAAATTAATTATGACCATCAAAAGTAAGTATGTGTTTTTTACGTTATTCCTGATTTCATCTTATTATTTTTTGCAAACCTCGTAAAATATATTGTTTCAAATCTAAACATTTTCCAGATGAAATAAAATTATTCTTTCTCTTGAGGTTTATTTTATAACTTGATGGAAAGGTCTTACTGTAATTTGGTTCTGTTTTAAAGTTCTTTTTGTGAACCATCTCAGATTTTAAGCCTAAAAATGTGTTGTTATATTTAACCTAAAATTATATAATGCTTTAAAAAGTTAATAAAATGTTCTGGCTTTCAGTGATGCCACTAGTCATGTTTTTGCATATCTCCTAAAAAGGGATCTTTTGAAAATAAAGTTCAGAGCCTTGACTACAATAATGACTAAGAAATTTATGCCACCTCGCTCTGGCTGGGGTGGCTCAGTGGGTTGGCCACCAGCCTTGCCACCTGAAGGTTGCTGGTTCCATTCCTGCTCAGGGCATGTGTCTGGGTTGCAGGCCAGGTCCCCCAGCAGTTGAGGGCATGCTAGAGGCAGCCGATCGATGTTTCTCTCCCTTTCTCCCTCGCTTCTCCCTCTCTAAAAAATAAATACAATCTTTAAAAAAAGAACTTTATGCCACCCGTTTACCTTAGAATTGCTATATTTAAAGATTCTTGGTGGGCTACAAAGCTTCTAAGTATTTAGTATATTTATAACATGTAGTAATTTGTTATGTACATTTTATAAAAAATTTTTACATGTTTGTTGTGGGAGCAGTTACCTTTTAGCCAACCCATGAACTGTAAGAAGAACTATTTACCTGCATTCCTGTTTACTTTAGTAATTTTTTCACTCTGGCAGTTACCTGTGGAGCTAGTTAAGGTACAGGTGCCAAGGCCCTCCTGTGATAACGATCCTGCCCCAGGGTAAAGGACTTCTGCCCGCACCCCCGGGCGTGCTGACAGTGGCTCCTGGTGTTTTCCAGAGTCCTGAGAAGCCACAGGAAGCACTCGTGTGTCAGCTTTGTGCCTTCTGAATCAATAGCTGCAACTCCCCCAAGACTTTGTCTTCACCTGAGACTATTTTAATCTTTCTAGACATGAGTCATTTTAAATACTGAGTTTTAAATATTGAAAAGCTTAAGAAGTGTCTTTCTTGTGTCCTCTCGCTCATCCTGTAGTGACGGTGCTAACCAAGCTTTGGCGAGTTGCCAGAGGGACTTTCGTAATAAACCGTATCCCGTCCGGGCAAAGATTACATATTACCAGAAAACACTGACAGTAAGTACCATGCATTTAGTGATAGCCAAACGAACAGTATCGTGGTGTGGCTTTTCATTTTGAATCTTGGATAGAAATTAAGTGCATTTAAGTTTGGGTGGTGTTCATGTACTCATCGGGGCTTCTGTGAGAGAACAGGAGGGGTTTCAAAGCCTGGTGTGAGTGGCCATGTGTGCTAACACCTGGCCGCTGGGTTTGCATTTAGTCAGTAAATGTTTAAGCATCCTACTATGTGCTACACATTGTGTGCATACAAGCCTTCAGGATACAAATGAGTGTAAGGCAGAGGTCATTTTCCAGAGAGCTTGTAGTCTGATGCAGGAGACACTTGTGTGACATTGCTAGACTGTCGTAAATGCGGCAACACAGATACTATTCAGGGACCCAGGGGCTAGAGCACCGTAACTGCCAGGTGGGGGGAAGAGGGTCAGGAACAGTTTCTGGGTGTAGTTTGAAGGGGAGTAGGAATTTCCCAGATGGGGTGCATACTCCAGGCAGAGAGAACAGGCCTAGGCACTGCTGAAGATTTGGGAGAGGCCAGTGGTTCGGTGTGGCTGGAGGGCAGAGGAGATGGTGAGAAGTGAGGTGAAAGCTGGGCACTGAGCAAGTCTTTCAGGTCTCATGTGGTTTACCTTGTGAGGAAAAGTTTAAAGAGTTTTTAGGAGGAAAGTGAAATGATCAGGTTTGCAATTTAGGAAGACTTGGGCAGCAGTTTTCTTATAATGATATTAGTGGAAGGAGCAAAAGGTACGATCATTTAGACTCCTTGACTTTTAAGGGGCCCTGTGCTGGATACGAGATGTGCAGTTTCTCGTGTATTCTTTCCAGTAGCCCTAGGGGGTGGATATCCCCACGTTATATGGGAAATTGAATGTGGGAGGTTTTAAGTGACTTGCCAGTGTCATACCAAGCAAGTAACAGAACTGATTGGAACCCGCAGCATCTTCACTATAAGTCTGGAGTGCTGCTTATTAAGTCACACAGAGAAAATGCTCTATCCAAACTTTCGGCAAGATGCCTGTCAGTGGGAAGGGTGGATCTCAACGTGATGCTTCCACCCTCCATGCCAGGGACTCCTACTCAGGTGGGGCAGGTGGCAGGGTTGCCAGAAGTGACAGGGAGGAGAAGGCTAGACTGCTGCTGGGCTGGGGGCGTGAGCAGCGTGCTCACATGCCGCACGCTCAGTGGCTTCCTGCCATTGAGTGCCAAGATCCCGTTAGGACATTTAGGGTCATTACTTCAGAAGCACATTCTGCAGAGTAAAAACTTGTGTCTTTGTGGTGTCTTCATTTTCTGCCTTTTTTGTCGATCTGACTTCTGGCACTTTTGCTGTCTCTCTGCTGACTTAATGGCAGCCCATGTACCTGCCCAGCCTCGTGAGGAGCTTGCTGTTGAGGAAGGTAGTCTGTTTGATCTGCAACTGGCTACGTAAAAACTGTAACATCAGCCCGTTCAGCCCCACCACCGGGGTTGCAGAACGAGTCTGCCCCTCTTCTGTGTAAACCACCCAGAGAAATCATGGTTCCCTGAGCATTCTTGAGAAAAGGTGAACTATACTCTGTTTTAGAAAGATTTTCATGGACAGGTAACAAATTTTTCTGTTTAAGCCATTAGCACCTAAAAAGCAAAAACCATTTTCTTAAGTGGAATATCTTGTATAATGTACCAACAATAAGTGAGGTTATTTAGTGGACAAGGGATTAATCACCCTTTATAATAACGAGAGAAGGCTGATAGCTTTTCGACAGTTGCTTATTACATCACATATAAAGATCAAATAGCATTAGTTGTAAACTGACTCCTTGAAATCCCTTCACAGAGTCTGTTGTCAAAGCTGTAGCGACTGTCTGTCTCTCTAGGTGATGATCAATAACGGCTTCACACCGGATAAAGACGACTACGAATTTTGTGCCAAAGTTGACAACATGATCGTCCCCGCACAAGGGCACTTCGGAATATCTGCTGCGACTGGAGGCCTCGCAGGTAGCTCCCGCTGTCTTGTCTCGTGAAGCGTGTGTGACGTGGGGTTCGTTGGGGATAGTGTACTTGGGAGCTGTGTACACTTGGTTGCTTTGAGCCTTGTACGACTAGTGCAAGGCTCCCGTAGCCTGCCGGGCCAGACTGTGGGTCTCTTGGGACTGCTCGTTCTCCCCAGATTCTTCTGCAGGGATGAGGTGTGTGGGGCCGTGCACAGCAGTGGAAGTTAGAGCGTCGGTTCGGGCGCCGTTTTGTAGTGGAGCAGACGTTTATAAAGTCAAGGCCGTAGAAGGGTGATTATCGAACGCTTTAGGGTCCTGAGAGGCGGCACAACGTGTGCACGTGGATTTGGTGGCCTGGGGGACACTGTTGAGGACTAAACTTTAAACAACACATGTGCCACTTGTACCTGGTGGTAGATGAGCTCACCACTTGATATCCATACCGTCTTGAGTTTACATGGTACGTTATCTGTTTTCAAATGTATGACTTGTTCCTACAACAGCAGAGGGAGGGAGAGAGAGGATAGATTTTTACCCTGATGTTAGATGAGTTTGCCAAATCTTGGATTAAAGGACTTTCTAAAGATCACGTGGCCAGTAATGATCAGACCCAGGCAGGCCTTGGTTTGGATTTCTGGCTCCCGAGTCCACCGCATTATTACATTGCATGACGACCCCTGAAGTTACCTGACCCACACTGAACTGTTACGGTTTTCTCTTTAACTGCTACATAGCTAGGTCTCCATGACAGTGGCAGACAGTTGGAGAGGGTCACACAGTTGAAATTAATTGCTCTCGCTTTGTGGATGTGACTAGCCAGGATTTAGTTCGATGTTGTAAGGTTTGATGTGCTAGGTCCCTGTTTTCAGCTTAAACAGCTTGAATTTCATTTATTTTTACATGGTTTTACATAAGACAAAATTGCTGTCTGGATAGAGCAATCATATTGTCTAAATCGGGACACATTGAGAGTAAAAGGCCATGCTAAAGGGAGGCCAGGACAACGTGCGTGAATCAGACGCCCCCGTAAGCCAGGGCAGAGCAGTGCCGTGTTTATAATGAGCGAGGCAAGAAGTGTAAGTGCTGCACGGCGGCTCGGTGGAGACAGAGGAACAGGAGCTACGTGAAGGACAGGGCTTTTATTTGGCTGAGACATAGCCCATGAAGATTTGTGGGAAAATCTGGAGGGATCTTGGTGCTGGGGTGAGGAGTTTGGGCTTCATGTGACCCCTCGTTCGTTTGTTCATTCCCTTTTCAGAGATTGACTAAATATCTGTTTCCTGTTAAGCACTGCTCAATAGTCTGGGTTAGGATTTAGGGACGTGAATTGCGCTTATCTCCAGTGTAAGTCTTTCTGATGAGTTTTTGTCTAAGCTCACAGAGCACCATTGCGTTTATGAAACTAGAGCTAATTTTCATTTCCCTTATTATTTTTTTAAAGCGGTAGCTATGTGTAGATTCACAATCATACAAATAACCTATTATGGAACTTTTTCCAATTTTTTTTTTTTTAATTTATAGATGACCATGATGTCCTTTCTTTTCTGACTTTCCAGCTGACTGAGCCTGGGAGAGAGCCGGTAAATACAAACAGTTTTTCAGAAAGTCTATTTCCAGTTGAGTGGTAAAAACCTGGGGAGAGTGACTTAGGCTCGGCTCTTGCTTCTGCCAGTCACTGCCCTGTGACCTCGCGCAGAGTCCCTGAGTGCCTGCCCACTGGTGGACTGGGACACTTGCGCTGGCCGTCTCCGGGCGTTGGCAAGCGGTGAATGAGACGGCACCTCTGGCGAGCACGCAGTAAATGGACATGGCTGTTCATGGTTTTTGTTGGAATTACTAATAGCGAGAGTACATTTGTTACGATTTAAGTGAGAAATAGCATTTTCATGTCAGCCTTTCAACTAGTGGTGGAGTAGTTAAAATGAGGAAAAGGACATATACTGAGGTTTATTATTTTCTTTGTTTAAACTCTTTTTAATGACCTGTTCTTAAACTCCAAAACAGCCTACACCAGATAAAGAAATTTCAGAAAAAGAAAAAGAAAAATATCAGGAGGAATTTGAGCACTTTCAACAGGAATTGGATAAAAAAAAAGAGGAATTCCAGAAGGGCCACCCTGACCTGCAAGGACAACCCGGTGAGTCAGCGCAGCTGTCCTCAGGGCCGCAGCGTTTGTGGTAGCCCCTGTGCGTCCCCACACTCGTCCAGTCTGCGCCTCCTCTCTCGTCTGGGACATTCCAGGTGTTTTCTGGACACAGTTTGTGAGCAAATCTGCAGTCTTGAAGGGGCTTGGAGAGATGTTTGTACCAGTAAGAGGGCTGTAGCAGACGGTGCAGTAGGGACGCCCCTGGTGCCCTGGATGAGCACTGACCCCTTGCAGTGTAAGCTCCGTGAGGACGGGACTTTGTTGTGTGTGCTGCTCTGCCCCCTAAACCAAAGAAAAGCGTGCCATCCTGGGAGTAGAAACTCAGTAATGTTTGTTGAATGAAGTCTTCCAGGGTTGATTTCCTTCCTTCTGGTGGCACATAATTGCCTTATTTATATGGAGATAATATTTGAAAACTCTCAGAATTATTGGGAGAGTAATGTGAAATGATTATCTGGCTCTCCTTCTCTTACTACTCAAGAATTCTGGACTTTAAAAAGTTGAAACTTTTGAAATACTTGTCTAAGCTACTTATTAAGAACTTAAGTGTGCTACATGTCAAAAATAAAATATGCTAAGGCCAGCCTCAGCCAGGTGGCTCAGGTGGTTGGAGCATCATCCCATGCACCAAAGAGCTGCAGGTTCAACCCCTGTTGGGGCACATACCTAGGTTGCAGGTTCAGGCCCCAGTCAAGGGGCATATAAGAGGTAACCGATCAATGTTTCTTTCTCACATGGATGTGTCTCTTCCTCCCTCTCTCTCTCTCCCCCTCCCTCCCTCCCTCTCTCTCCCCTTCTCCCCCCCCTCCCCTCCATCTCCCTCTCTCCCCCCTCCATCTCCCTCTCTCCCTCTCCCTTCCTCTCTAAAATACCAA
>VMDR010000755.1:0-167562 GCA_007922815.1 Macrotus californicus | reverse complement strand
GCGATCACCAGTATGATTCAGACTTAAGCTAAACATGAAAGATAAATTATACTGTTTTACTGGATTTGTTTCTAATATCACATGATTTGTGAGTATGTTGAAGCTTATCATAGTGTTTGAATGAAATGATCAATTTTCAGCCTGGTCAGGTATTAAAGGAAAATCAGCTCCTCTTCACTTCATTTCTAAATCTTTTACACAAGTAAAATTTATTTAAGAGTATAGTTTGATGAATTATGACAGATGTGATGTCCATTTCCCCATAACCAGGGTCAGCACCTAGAGTATTTTTGTCACCCCAGAAAGTTCCCTTGTGCCTCCTTCCAGTCAGCCCCTCGGAGGCAACCACTGCCCTGACTTCTGTTAACGTAGATTAGCTCTACCCGTTCAGACAAGTAAAATCCCAGTGTATCTGAAAGGGAGAATGGTCTTAGGTGACAAAATTCAGACCAAATCTCTAATAAATGTTGAACTGCCAGGCATAACAAAGGCAAAAAGTCATTTTGTCGTGGTGGGGCGAGGTATCTGTGTGTTTACTGTTCGGGAGCTTACACCACTGCGTTGGCGATGTTCTGGCTTTAGTACACATCGGCAGCTTGGTCACTTACGGTATTTTGAAAGCTACATGTGCATGGATGAGTCTAATAGCTTTCATTTCTAATTTCCATTGCAGCGGATGAAATATTTGAGAGTGTAGGAGATCGTGAGCTGAGACAAATCTTTGAAGGACAGAATCGTATTCATCTTGAAATCAAGCAGCTGAACCGCCAGTTAGATATGATTCTTGATGAACAGAGAAAATACGTGTCTTCCTTGGCGGAGGAGATCTCTAAAAGAGGAGCTGGAATCCCAGGGCAGCACGGACAGGTGAGCTTTCCACACGTGCAGACGGGCCCGCGTCTGCTGGCCTGGTGGAGGAGAGGCAGGACGGAAAGGCTCCTGTGCCGTGCATTCCTGCAGAAGTGGGTTCTGGAGCTGGTTGCACCGTTTGTGTTTCCTCCAGGTCTCCCAACAAGAGCTGGATACCGTTGTGAACACGCAGCATGAGGTTCTGAGACAAATAAATGAAATGAAGTAAGTATACAGTGGTAACGTCTTCGTGTTGTGTGCTGCCTTTATTTTAAATTTGTGACTTCTCGTGTGAAGCACATTCTTGTCGTCAGATTCCTGCGTGACAGAGTCACGCTCTAGATTCGTTTTATAAATAGGGCATGTACGTACAGGAACTTCGGGCATTTAGAAACTGCAAACACATCTAAAGGTTTTCATTGCTCTAAGCTAGAAAAGAAAAAATGCTGTAGCATCTTTAAAAGAATAGGTTTGTCACAATTACTTGACAGCCAGGACTATTCATACACTCGTAAAATGCAAAAGGACTATGGGTAACGGATAACAGTTCTTTGGAAAACGCCAGGGCGATAAGCACACACAGCATTGTAGGGCTGTAATTCCAGCACACCTGATGCAAGAGTTAGGATGGAATGGAAGCATTTTGAAGGAAATATGCAGTGTGCGGCCACCTCTTTCTCATTCCATCTTGCTACCTGAGAGAGACTGGACAGAGTTGGAGCAGAGTGGAGATACTGTGTCCTTGAAATGTTGAGTAATAAGTTTCTGAGAAGGATTTGCTTATTCAGATCATTAACAGCTTTCAATGCCTGGAGCAGAGAAACAGCCAAAATGTCACGTTTCATAAGCTGGTACTTCAGAGTACTGCCCCAACCAGTCAGCTCTTGCCTGACCAGAATGTCAAGATGAGTCATTTAGGACTGCAAAATTAAGCAGAAGTAGGTCAAATAGAAGGTGAAAATATCAAACACCTAGAGAGTAAAGGCAACCCGAGTTTAACTACAAATTTGGATTTCCTTCCGTGGTACTGTGTGGCATTTAAAAAATACCTTCCATTTGTAAACTCATGATTAAAATATTTATGATGCTAAATGAATAGTTAAATTCTTTTAAAAATAGACTAGTTCATGTAACTTTTTTTAATCTTTATTTTGATCTAGTTTTAGCTTTTAGACAATTTCAAAAATACAGTTTCCATCCCCCTCCCCCCACCCATCTGCCCCTAATGTTAACGCCTTATGTAAGCATGGCACGTTTGTCAGAGCTCAGAGATTATCATCACTACAGTGCTATTAACTAGTGACCTCATTCAGATTTCACCAGTTTTCCCCCAGTGTCTTTTTTCTGTTCCAAGATCCAGTCCAGGATTCCACATGGCATTTAGTTATTTCTGTTTAGACTTCTGCAGTCTGAAAGAATTCATTTTTTCCTTGTCTTTCATGACCATCACGAGTTCCAAGAGCATGGACCAGTTATTTGGTCCATGGTTCCTCAGTCTGGGTTTGCTGGTACTTGGTCGTGGTTGGATGCAGGCTCTGCGTTTTTGACAAGACCACAGTGCGTCACGTTCACGATGTCCCTGCGTCTCGGTACCGGTGGTGGAGTCTGTCATCTGTTGTGTACAATGGTTTCTTCCCAGCTTCTCTACTTTAAAGTTTCTGTCTTTTCCTTGGTGGTTAATAAATATTTTAGGAAAGATACTTTGAGACTAAAGATTCTGTTTCACTTTAAACTTTTGCTCCCTGATTTTAGCATCATTGATGTCTTGCCTGAAACAAGAGTGTGGTTTTTACCAAATGCCAACTTTTCTATTTCTGTCATTTCCACATTTATTTATTGGAATTCTGTACGGACCAGCTATTCCTTCTCCGCCACTTATTTAAGCAGTTACTCATGTAAGTGTTTATTTTATGGGTTACAATCCAGTACTGTCGTCTGTTTTGTTGTTTAAATTGTCCCCGCTCTGGTCACTAGAAGCGTCTCCAGGTTGGCTTTCGTGGTCTTTCAGCAGGTCCCCATTGTTTTTTATGCATTTTTTACTTTTTCTTGCTGCCACACTATGTTGCAGGCCCATCTTGTATGTTCTGTGCTTCAGCTCTGGAATCAGCCAGTTTTCCAGTGAGCCCTGGTTCCTTTTATTGGAGAAAAGTATTAAGAAACCAAGATCTGGGCACTAGGTGTGCCCATTACTACTGGGACGTCATTGCTCCAGGCCCTCTCAGTGGGCAGAGCTAGGGAACATAGGAATGTATACTAACACGCACAGGTGCGCATGTCTCTATTTTTGTGTCCATCAGTCGACGTTTATGTTAAGAAGTCATGGGATTATATAGATATTTAGGGTTCTAGTTGGACTGAACTGGACCGCACAGTACAGGGTTGATTTTAGCCTTCTTCCTCTCCCTGTTTGAAAATTCTTTCTCCAACAGGGAGGAACGTGGTTCTCAGTATCTATAGTGTATTTAGTGTGCACATGAAGTGTTTCAGATTGTTAACACATATGCCTGTGAGAAACACCTTCACTGATGGGTTTCTGTACCATTCCTTTTGCCTCTAGCCTAACAGTGACTAGTTCAGACACTTTTTCCAGATGTTTGGTTCTCTTCTGCCCCACTCTCTCCCGTATGTTTATGGTGTTTCTTTACAATACAGTTAAGTTTTTGTTAGTGGCTATACTCCTACATCTGGTTAATTTTGAACTCTCTGTTTTGGTGTATGAAGGGTAGGTGACTACTATGTTTCTAAGAGCGTGTGTGTGTGTGTGTGTGTGTGTGTGTGTGTGTGTGTGTCCGTGTCCACCCGCTCCTGTTGGTAACCCATCCCGTTAATCTCTGGTTGATTCTTCCTGTACTTCTGCACATGTGTATTTTCTTAAATTTCCTTCCTTTTTATATGGATGAGAGCACACTCTAGAGAGTCTTTTATGATTTGCTGTCTTACTCAACAGCAACACGAAGAACATCTTTAGGCTCAGTCAGTGGTTAGTACACCCTGGCCATCCGTTCGTGTTCTCCAGGAAAGCTCCTACTCAGGGAGGTTGGTGGTCCTTGTAACCCCCACTCACTGAGACCAGGTGTCATGTGTACAGGAAGTTAATGTAAAAACCAAACTCAAACGTCTGACTGTGTCCTCCAGAGCTTTTCTTCATGATTAAGTTGCAGGGGGAAAATGTAAAGAGAGCAGAAATATTTGCCTTTTATGGTCAAGGTAGTTTGTCTTTATGGATTTTCATATTCTTAGGGAATCAGAATTATTTTTTAGCAGGCATGTGGAGTTCAGTCCCCTGCAGGTTACAAAAAGATTTTAAAAGGCCCTGACTGGCAAAAGATCACAATCTGAAACAGAGTCAGAATCTGTTCTCATTATCTCTTCACTGTAAGTGCTATTTGTAGCATGTCGTAAAGCCGCGCCAAGTTTTGTTTCATTAATTTTCAGACGTACAAAAAGTTGAGAATAGGAGCCCTCCATCATGTCCCTGTTACCCACTTTCAACAGTTAGTGGTAGTAACTCAATGTTGGGGGCCTGAGCCATTCACTGTAAAAGGCCTCACTGACCACTCTACAGTGTTAGTAGCCAGAGAAGGCCATTCCCCGAACCCGCCGCTACATCAGAGGTTGAAGAAGGCGGATGCTTCCCTTCTACAACTGCCTCTCTGTTCCAAAAGGAGACTTTTCCCCATCACCTGTCATCCTGAGCTAGTTCAGGAAAGGCAGGATAAAGACTGGGTTCTTTCTCCGTACCATGTTCATGAGTCAGCGGCCTGGCAGTCTCCAGGGTCACAGAATGAGGTAGTAAAGGGTGATTTTTTTCTGCAACTCATGGATTTTAATGTATTTTGCTGTCCTGAGCCACTAGTCTTTGTCATTAATGCTCAAACTGTCTCCTCTTTGGCCACTAGCTTCAGTGTCCTTGTGACACACCCCCAGTAGTTGTTGGTACTTCCTTTCCGTTGTAAATCTCTCCAGGCTTCTCTCATACGTCGCTGTCCCACACATGGCAGAAGGCATTTTCTTTGCAGCCCGGTGTTCTCGTGGGACATGATACGTGTAGGCAGTCTGGTGCTCATTGCTACTGGATTGTCATTGCTGCTAGGCCTTTTCAGAGGGCAGGGTTACAGATGCTTTTTGAGGTTTGCCATTTGTGTGTGGTAGCCAGTGGCGTTTGTTGATTGGTTGTGTGTTTTAAATGTGCAACACACAGCGTTCAGTGCTTTTTCTGGTGAGAGTAGACAGCGTGCAGCATTCCGCGTTTGCCTGTCCCTCCGTGTTTGTGCACCTGTTGGGTTCCAGGCGCTGTGCTAGGCATTTTCCCTGAATGTCTTCCCATGTTCTTCTGGGTTGTTCCTAATTCTCCCTTCCGTGCCTTCAGCCTGTCCCTGTAGTATAGTACTCAAGCTGCTTAGCAGTCTTTAATCATTCCTTCTTTTTTATTTTGAAGTTTTATTAGTCTAGTTATTCTGGCCCCAAGAAATCTCTTACGCATTGCGTCCTTTACTTTCTCTCCATGCTACCTAACATGGTGTACTGAGACACCTAATGTTTAGCACTTCTCCCACTGTGTCAAAATAAGTTTTTCCTCTTTATTTTTTTTATTGAATCCTTACTGTATTTTTGTTCCATTACCATTTGGTCCTCTTATACTCCCCTCCCCCTGCAGTCACCACACTGTCGTCCACGTGCATGAGTCCTTTTTGCTCTACCCTTCCACGCCCTCCCCCCTCCCCCCCACACTCTCACCCCCACTAGCTGTCGTCCTGCTCTCTCTGAGTCCTTCTCTGTTTCGCCTGTTAGTTCAGCTTGTGCATGAGATTCCACATATGGGTGAGATCATGTGGTATTTGTCTTTCTCTGTCTGGCTTATTTCACTTAGCATAATGCTCTCCAGGTCCATCCATACTGTTGCAAATGGTAAAATTTTCTTCTTTTTTATGGCTGAGTAGTATGCCAGTGTGTAAATGTCCCACAGTTGTTTTATCCATTCACTTATTGATGGGCACTTCTTCTGTATCTTGGTGATTGCAAATAACACTGCAGTGAACATAGGGGTGCTTATAGTCTTTCAAATTAGTGTTTTGGTTCCTTGGGATATATTCCCAGAGGTGGGATCACTGGGTCAAAAGGCAGATCCATTTTTAATATTTTGAGATATCTCCACACCGCTTCCCACAGTGGCTGCCCCAGTCTGCACTCCCACCAGCAGTGCAAAAGGTTCGTTCCACTTTCTCCACGTCCTTGCCACACTTGTTGTTTGTTGGTTTATTAATGGTAGCCATTCTGACAGGTGTGAGATGGTATCTTATTGTGGTTTTAATTAACATTCTTGATCATCACTTGTCTCATTCAAGATACTCACTACTCTCCTCAAGCCCCTTGACCCCAGCCCACCACTGAAGCTGTCAGTGGTAGAAGTCGATCTTATATCTGAATAATGGAATCACGTTTTACATGGAGATTGTATTCTGAAGTCAGTGTGTGTGAAGTGAAGTGTTGTACGGAGTCACAATTACCCTTCAAGAAGATAACACTTGGAGGCTACCTACCCCACTCACCATTGCTCAGTGTGCCAGACAACCAGTTCTCCCTTCGTGCTGGAGACAGACAGATGCCTCTTTAGTAGGGTTCTAGTTGAGGCTGTGGGTTTGTATTTCACAGAGGCATCTGATAGACCTGCAGGGGAAATAGAATCACATCTGACTTTGGGGTCCCAAGACCATCCCTAGGTTCTGTCACTTGCTAGAAGTACTTACGCAGAATTCAGAAAAGGCGCTACACTCACAGTTATGTTTTATTACAACAAAAGGGTAGAATAAAGTCGGCAAAGAGCCCTCGCCAGCAGGGCTCAGTTGAGCGTTGTCCTACAAAGAAGCAGTCTCTGGTTCGGTTCCTGGTCAGGCACATGCCTGCGTTGCAAGCCAGTCCCCAGCGAGGGCATGTGCAGGAGGCAACTGATGGATGTTTCTCTCCCTCTCTTTCTCCCTCCACACCCCTCTCTCTAAAAATCAAAAAAATAAAATAGAAATAAAGTCAGCAGAGAGAAAAGGTAAATAGATGGAGTTGGAGAAACTGGGCACAAGCTTTCGGTGCCCCCATGCTTCCCAGGTAGGGTCCCTCTCAGGGTTGACGTGTGACAGTGTGGTCAGAGTTCTTCCAACCAAGGAAGCTCACCCAAGCCTTGGGGCCCAGGTTTGTGGGGGCATTGGTCATAGAGGCATGAAGCACCCGTGTGATTGACCTTAACCACTCAGTCTGCAGTCCCCCTAGAGGTCAGACTGATACAGTGGACTAGGCCCCAGGACAACAGAAACATAACTCACGTCGTTAGAATAAACTGTCGTGGGGTCCAAGACCCAGGCAGACAAAAGCACTATTATCACACAGGCTGTTCCAGGGGCTAAGGGGCTCCCCGGGGGGGGCTAGTCAGGGGCCAGTCCTGAAGACCTTTGCAGTGTGCAGGGTTCGGGCAGCCCGCACCTTGGTGGGATAATTCTTTACTGCACAGCATTGGACACCTGGAAAGAAAGATGTTGATTAAAGA
Source organism: Macrotus californicus (assembly GCA_007922815.1). Lineage (NCBI taxonomy): Eukaryota > Metazoa > Chordata > Mammalia > Chiroptera > Phyllostomidae > Macrotus > Macrotus californicus. Next base: position 160,178 of record VMDR010000755.1, on the reverse strand, counting down.
TTACATCCGTATGTTACTTGGTACCCATTGGATATTGGCTTCACACAAGTTATTTAGTAGTAGTCTTTATGTGGTTAGATGACCTTTAGTAAAAGGTGAAGGCATAATATTAATTTATGATTTTGTAAATTACTTTCCAATGTTGAAGACAGTTCAGTTTTTTAAAATATTGATATTCTTTGTCATTTTATGATCTGATATATCGAGCTTAGAAGTGTATCTAACCATTGGAAATCTGTGATGGAAAAAAATCATTTTTCTAGTGATTCCATTGTCTAAAGGGACTTTCTATTTCAGGAATTCCATGAGCGAAACTGTCAGGCTGGTCAGTGGCATCCAGCATCCTGGATCTGTAGGGGGAGTCTATGAGACCACCCAGCACTTCAACGACATCAAGGAGCACCTTCACCTGGTGAAGCGGGATGTAGAGAACCTTGTGCAGCGGAGCGCGGTGAGCACCTTGCCTTCTCGCTCCCTGATGGCCAGGCTCCTCTAGAACAGGCAGAGCGCATGTTCTGCTTCATTCCACTGAGACTATTTTAACTGTTTAGTTAGTGCCGAGTGCTCTTTTCTGTAACCCTGCTTTTGCCCACCCCTGTATGCAGATGGCGTTGTCCCATGTCTCTGTAAGTTCTACGTCATGCTTCCGTAGCTTACCGAATGGGATTTTTTTAATTGCTCTTCCAGTTGGTGGAACCTTCAGAATCTCAGGCTTTTTTTTCTAGATTTTTTCCTATAAGTTTTCTTTAAAAAAAATAAAACCAATAATATTAGTAATACCTTGCAACAGCTTTGAAAGGTAAATGTCTCGACAAACTCTTATGTTAGAGCAACTCATATTTCTCTCTCGGGTGTCAGGGAAGCACGGAGCTAAATAAAGCCAACAGCACCTTTCTCTAAGCAAGATTCTCCTTTTTCAGCTCCTTTTCCTGTCTTGTTTCATTTGTAAACCTTTTTCGTTGATTTTTGTTTTTGTTTGACTTTATTAGGTATTTTTAATAGCATAAGCCCCATTTTTGGGAGACTGACAATAAATACTAAAAGTAGATAACTTTTTTTTTTTAATTTAACATGCATAAGAAACAATATTAGAAGATAGATCCCTGGTACTTGTAAGTTTTTTCTTAATTATTGGCTTTAAAAATCCTTATACAATTCATAAATGCTAGCAGCATTTGCCTCTTCCCCTTCTCATTTTCCACATGTAGCTCAGCTTTCTTATTGACCACCACGTCTCATCCTGAGCATTATTACCTGTTTCCTAATTCTGTGTGAGGTTATTCCCACCCCACCCCACTCCCACTCAGCCTCGTTAGCCTTTGTTGAAGGGCCACGTCGATGATTTGGGCGCCGTGCGTAGGCACCGAGGAACTCTGTCCCATGGCTGTAGGCACTTTGGTGTGAGCATAATGAAAACACAGGATCTTAGAAGCCGTTGCATCCGCATACCTTGAAGGAATCTTTGTCCCTGGTACTTACCTCCTTATGACAGAAGGAGTACTTGTAGAAATAGGAAAAAAACATTTTTCAAAATGCCAATGAGTAACGTGGAATGCCAGGAGCTGGGGAGGGACGAGAGCCAGACGTCACATGGGTCAGGTGGCCGGCTGGTGGCGAGCCGCGGGGCAGGATGCTCCAAGAGGAGTTCTGGTTCAGACATGACATGGTGACCCTTCTGAAGGTGACGCTGTTGATAGTTACTCCAGTACCGCAGGTGTCCGCTGGGAGTGCCCAGGGAATTCGTGGTCTGTCACCTTCGGGGATAGTGAGATTATTGTCACTGGGATGAAGACAGGAGCCAGATGGCAGGGAGGCAGTGACTGGGCCGTGAAAAGGGGGAGGCCGTCCAGGGTCAGCCACTCTTCCAGAAAGTGTGGTGGCAGGAGTCAGGGGGTGGAAGGTACAGGATGGATAAATGGAAATGCTGGGGTCTACACAGTAAACCGTGAGTGTTGTAGAGATCTCAGGCTGCTGCTTCTAAAATACTGATTCCACTCCTTGTAACGGAGAGCTCTTTGCCTCGTAGCCGTCCAACGAGAGACCAAAGTGCCCAGAACTGCCACCGTTTCCGTCGTGTCTGTCGACGGTTCACTTCGTCATATTCGTGGTGGTGCAGACGGTGCTCTTCATCGGTTACCTCATGTACAGGTGAGGCTTCGAGCCCGACCCAGCCGGTTTGAACTCCTCGGTAAAGTCGTCCGTGTGCGTAGCAGAGTCTTCCGTGTCAGATACGGTTTCTCATGTGCTTCAGTTCCCACGGGGTGTGCGTGTGGAGTGCGTGCTGATCTCAACGTGTGTCATGCTTCAGAAGACATTGTATAGTTTAATTTTAAGCAATCCTGCTTCTTCCCAAAGTAAAGCGTATAGAAATTGTTTTTTTCTTTCTCTTTTTCCTCAGAACTCAGCAAGAAGCAGCTGCCAAAAAATTCTTTTGACCACCTTTTTCATATGTGTACATCATGTATGTATGTACAAAATGTTGTCTTTTTGAGGGACTGTAAGTATTTAAATTGCTTCATAGGCTAAATTATTCAGTTTTGTATAAAATAACTTTAAACACTGATTTGCAGTAAGAAGAGACCTTAAAGACAACGACATGTAAATTTGTGCATAGTACATAAAATCTATTTAAATTTCAGTGAATTTCTGGCCAGTAGAATACAGCCACTGAACTTCAATATTCCTATTGCTAAATAAGAGGGTAAATAATAGAAAATGGGGAATCCCCAAATACGAAAGCCACCCCTAAGTTTTGGATGTTGCAGGTTTCTTTATTTCATAAAACACAGTAGCCCTCCTACCCCCCAAAATAGGTCAAACTAAGAGCTCCTCATGATTAGTTCGTAACCCAAGTCCTTTTTAAGAGGTCAGAATTTCATACTCAAAGACCCAATCCCTCAATCCCACAATCTAATACTGTTCCCTTTGAAATCAAAGACTATTTTGTCTGAGAGCATTAGGATCTGGGTAATAGGCTTCAGAATGTTTACTGAGGTATTTTTTCCCTCTGATTATCAATGAAAGTTTTGGGGAAAATTAAGAACTGCTCTTTGCCAAAAAAAGAGAAAAAACTTAGGAACACATTCCTCTGATAGTAGTTGTTGTGGGTATTTTACCTGGTAATGTGTTCATTTTGTGATCGCTCATACACTTCAATGTCTCCTTCCTAACATGTCACTTCAATACCATGAAAATAATTTTTGCATTTGTAATTTAAGGAACAACCCTGTTGTGCAGCTTGTAAGTTCAGCTCAGATCGCATGTTCAGAGGGTGTGTTAGTTCACAAACCGCCCACTCCGCACTCTGGCTTATTCGCACAGCCTCGTGCCAGGACTCGGCATACCCCCGTACACCAAGGCAGCTGGCCTAGGAGCAGCGTTAAGATTGTTGAAGGCAAAATTTGAAAAATGGGAGATAATGCTTCTGCTTTTTTTTTTTCTTTTAACGCCAGAACTGAGGATACTGTGCGGCACTTGTCAAAAACCTTAACCTGGAAATGTCAGACTGGAAGGGATTGCTAAGTCTTTGTACAGCGTCCCAGGTGTCATAGGAACAGCCTGTCAGTGACATTTTAAAGTACGCTTCATTTTGTTTCCGTAGCTGGTGTACTTACTTTTGCCAGCCTCCGAACACTCATCTCTTTCAGCTAAAGAGGTTATCTTCATTTGTCGTAGAATCCAAAATAATACTGGTTTTGTAAAATGGTATTAATTAGTTCTTTCAAGCCTTCGTAAATCTATCCTAAGATGTCATTTACAGATTGAGCTCACTGCCTAAAGTCTGTACACAGACTCTGAAGGATGCTCCATTGTAGCAACACCTAATGACCTATGTGTGCACACAATCGTGACTTTGCCTTCTATATTAGCACTTACTGTGGGAGCTGAACAGGAACCCTGCAGCCGTTACCGACTCAACTGTGGTCACTTCAGCGGGCCTCGCCAGCGTTTTTCCTTGTAGCGTTAGCTTTTTCAAATTCATGTTTGACAACATCGTCATCACAGAATTTACTCTTACTTCCTGAAAAAAAAATTAATGCCTTCAGAAGAGTATTCAAGTTGTAGACTATGAGCTTGGGAAGTCCTCGAGATGAAAGGCTTCGAAGTGTTCAGTATTAAAAAGTCCATGGTCGCGTGTGCCCGAATGATCAGAGGAGCGCAGATCCACGCGGTAATGTTTTCGAGATGGAAGCCCCAGAGGCATCGTTGGGACCATCCCTGCTGGGAAGGGGGACGGCTGTTATGTAGGAGCATGGCGTGGCTCTTCCCTGCTTAGTAACTTACTTTGGGAAACGTCACTCAGCAAAGCGGTTCACACAGGTGTTTATTGTACTATTTGAAATTTGTTTTACTTTCTTCAAGACAATTGACTTTAGCTCATTTCTCAAGGAAAATGTTTGCTCTGTGGAAAAATCAGTCACTGCCAGATTCTTTCATTTCTGTACTATTTTGTATAATTGAATTTGTTAACTTCTCTCACACCAGCAAGTATTTTACAGGTGCCTTAGATTAAAACAGAATTGATTTTAAATTTTAGTGTAAGTCATACTTATGATGCCACTCTCAAACAGAAATGCTATTACCTAATGCCCGATACCCTTATTTAATGCACCTATTGTGTTACAATTGTTCGGATGTTTTATTCGGCTTGCAACTTTACTGTGAAGCTGTAAACAAGAAACAGTTTTTTGCTGTGTATTAAAGGAATATCAGTGTTTCTCAGTGTGATCCACCCGGGTCATGGAGTGCTTGTTAAGAACACAGATGCGAGGGCTGCATTCCAGACCACCTGCATCAGAACTCGGGGGCCGGCTTCAGAATCGGGTTGAGCAGGCACCTTGGGCAGTTCCGAGCACGCTGATGTCTGAGAGGCACTGGGAAGGGGAGTGGGGAGAAGCAGCGTTGTCTTGCCGGCCTGCAGCTGAGCTGAGAGCAGAGCCCTTTCGTTGCTGGCAGGAGCACACGTGCACTGATTCTTCTCTGCTTACAGCTTACTCGGTGTTCTTCCTGGAGCTCTTGGTTTAGCAGCAGCTACAAGCCAGACCCAGATTGTTGCCTGGAGCTCTGGTCCTTTGGTTGGTGGCTTTTAAACTGACAAATCATTTTCAGATCACGTTCAAGCCGTGAAAAACTCCTGTCTTCACGTCTGCCTGCTAAAGCTTTTCGCTCTCCTGATTGGATTTTTGCAACATTTTATCTCAGACAATTGTACTTTTTGATAACTTGGGGAAAACAAAAATTACTTGAATAAGGGATTGCCAGATCCGCTGCACGGCGGAGACGCGCGTCTTTGTCAAGAACCTAGTAATGGTTGTGAGTGCTCAGCTGTGATGATCTCTTCCTGCCCGTGTGCTTCTCACAGGGAGATGGCGGGCAGACGATTACGTTCGGATATTTTTAGGCATACGATCTAATGTGAAATCGTGAAATCGCCACTTGCAACTTTTTAGATCTGTATGTTGCCTTTTCAATATATTTCTTTTAAAGTTTTAAAGAGTTTTCTATCCACTGTTAATTTCAATTGGGTAACATTTTGTCAAGTTTTTTTCTGATTGTTAATTTGATGCTAGCTGGAACTCCAGAAATGACATTGACCTTATTCAAATAAAGAAATATTTTAGTAAATTTACCTTTTCCTTCATTGGTCTCCAGTAATAAGCAGCTATTTATTTTCCACATAGGCCCTGATTTGTGATAGTATTTCATTTACGGTCTTCTATGCGCTCTGCCCTGGGTGGCATACCACCTGCAGAGTCCACACTTGGAAGCATAAAAAGAGAAATAGAAATAGTAATGGATAGCCCTGGCTGGTGTAGCTCAGTGGATTGAGCGTGGGCTGCGAACCAGAGGGTCACCAGTTTGATTCCTAGTCAGGGCACTTGCCTGGGTTGCAGGCTAGGTCCCCAGTGGGGACCAAGTGAGAGGCAACCACACATTGATGTTTCTCTCCCTCTCTTTCTCCCTCCCTCCCCCTCTGTCTAAAAAATAAATAAAATCTTTAAAAAAAAATAGTAATGGATAAATGCTAACCTTTGCTGGTAATGAAAATACAGATTAATTAAAACAGTGACGTTTTCACTTTTAATAACCAAATACTGGTTAAAAGTAGTTAATTTGGAACTCTCAGTCCTTACTAATGGCAGTTTAAAAATCTTTTCATCTTTTTAGCAAGCGCCATTTAAACCAAGTAGTCCCAATTCCCAGAGTCCATGCAGTGTGAGGAAGAAAGAGTAGAGCTTTGGGGTCAGACCACCCAGGGTTTGAATTTTTGGCTCTGCCACTCCGTGAAGATGACCTTCAGCTTCCTCATAATACTCATCTCCCACGTTGGTAGCCTTGTAAAAGAGAATCCTTAGAAAGTGGGTTCAGAAAATGGTGGACTAAGGTAATGGACCCCTCTTCTAAGAAATGCTGGGTAGATAAAAGATTTCAATACATCAGATGGGTTTGAAAGAAGCCAAAGGGAACTTAAAGCCTGTGAGTGAGCCTGTAGGGGTGGCGTGGTGGACATCAGATGCCGTAGAGGCCTGGACACTGTCTGGAGCCCTGGGACAAGGGCTGGCGGGCCACAGTCCAGATGTGGGCCTCGATTCAAGCAGGCTGGGAAGCCTTTGGAGGGGTGACCCTTAGTGGTCCCTAAACTGATGTTAGTTTAGAATGGACACCACTACCATCAATATTTCCCAACTCCTAATAAAATGGAATTTTAGTGGTAGCTTTTATAATAAATATAAATGATTTACAGTAAAATATAATGAAACGGATTTTTTTTTATTTTGGGTTTTTATTTTGTTCTTTAAGAGAATATTAACTGATTCAGACCTACCAAATTCAAGTTGGTTTTGGGGATGTCATTTTCTGACCAAAACTATTCTATAGGACAGATCTTCAGCAAGTTGTCCTTGTCTGTGGGAAATAAAAGGTTCTCATGTCATGAGGCAGCTGTGCAGTATTTTCTAAAAAGAGTGGTGCTGAGCTGGGAAACAACAGACAGAAATACAGCCTCTCTGGCCTTTTATCATCTGAAAAGTTTTGTAAGACCTTATGAATGAGTAGCACTCCTCAGTGGAGATGAAATGTAGGGACTCACACAGTGGTTTGAATGTTGAGTTCCAAGCAGTGCATCTGAAATGAGAGTGGAGCTATTAATGGACGCTCTCAGTCAGCACCAAGCAAAGTTTCTGTTCGGTCCTACGTGTCTGTTCGTCTTTCAAATTGAGACCATGTTAGCAAGACGGCAGCATAACGGCTCACGTCCTCACAGAACCACATCAAAATGACAACTAACAGGGCAATTGTCACTCAGAACCATCAGAAATCAAGTTGAATGGAAGTCTGGCAACTATAAAATTAAAGAGACCACATCCATCCAGACTGGCAGGAGAAGTGGGGATGCGGAAAGGGCTGGTCCCACATCCACGTGTGGTGGATAAACATTCAGTAGGGGTATCTTGAGAGCGAGGAGTCCGAACCCCACATGAGGCTTTCCAGGCCCAGGGTTCCAGTGCCAGGAAGATAAGTCGCCACAACTTCTGGCTGCAAAAACCAGTGGGGACAGAGTTGGTGGAAGAAACTTCCTGAGTCCCAAGCAGCTCCTCTTAAAGAACCCACGCACGGACTTAATCAGACTCTCTCCCTCTGGGCTCCAGCACCAGGGTAGCAGCTTGAAAGGCAGTGGCATACAGGGAGAAACTGAAGTGTCTGGCATCAAGGCAAGAGCTGGGGGACAGCTCTTTCCCAGACGGAAAGGCAAGCAAAGGCTATTGTCTCTTTTCTGAATCCTCCCCGCACATGCCACAGAGCCGGCAGGCTGGTGCTGTAACTGAGATGGCATCAATGTGGCTAACACTGTTTGCCCCTCCCTGGAGATCCCCAGAGACCTGCTCCCACCCAACTTACATGCCCACCCAAGCTGCTTTTCCAATGGCTGGCCTTGGCTCCTGCTTCGCAACTTCCTAAATCCTCCCAAACAAGCAGCAGCTGGCCTTGGTGAGCCCCAGGCCCAGAACTATCTTAGCAGCCTAGATTCACAGCTTGGCTTCACCTGGAAATCTCCAAGTCCAACATAAGTAGCAGCTATCTCAGATTGCTTTATAGCTCAGGCAGAGTGGCCCTGGGCAAAGCACAGATGGAAGCTGATCTTGGCCTGCACTACCTGGGAAATCCCAGGGCCAGCGCACCCAGTGATAGCTACACACCACGTGGGAGCACCACCACCCTGCCCCCACCCACACAGCTGATCCTCCACAGACAGTGGAGGTTGGTGGTCAGTGGTCACAGCCAGTCCTTGCAGCTGACTCACATCATTTGCATCATACAGGTGCCAGAAGGAGAAAAGAAAGCAAGAAATTGGAACTCTATTTGAAAAAGTAATGAGAGAAAACTTCCCTAATTTGATGAAAGAAATGGACATGCAAGTCCAGGAAGCACAGGGAGTCTCAAACAAGATGGATGCAAAGAGGCCCACTCCAAGATACATCATAATTAAAATGCTAAAGTTTAAAGAGAAAGAATCTTAAAAGCAGCAAGAGAAAAGCAGTTAGTTACCTACAGGGTAATTCCCATAAGACAGACTGCTGATTTCTCAAAAGAAACTTTGCAGGCCAGAAGGGACTGGCAAGAAGTATTCAAAGTCATGAAAAGCAGGGACCTACAGCCAAGATTGCTCTACCCAGCAAAACTATCATTTAGAATCAAAGGACAGATAAAGAGCTTCCCAGACAAGAAAAAAATTAAAGGAGTTCATCCTCACCAAACCATTATCATATGAAATGTTAAAGGGACTTAAAACTGAACAACAAAATGACAATAAGTACATACCTGTTAACAGTTCAATCTAGAAAGCAAACAAGCAAAACAGAGACAGAGTCATGGATATGGAGAGGGTTTTGATGGTTGCCAGATGGGAGGGGTTCTAGGGGAGAGTGGGTGAGAGGTGAGAAGATTAAGTACAAATAGTAGATACACCATAGCCATGGGGATGTAAAGTCCAGTACAGGAAATGGAGCAGCCAAAGAACCTACACGCAGGACCCATGGACACACACAGTAGTGTGGGGATTGCCTGAGAGGGTGGAGGGGAGCAAAGGGGAAAACTTGGGACAACTAATCACATAATCAAAAAAATAAAATAAAAATAAAAAAGATTGATAATAAAGAGTATAAGCTACAGGTAGACCTATAGCTTGAAATAAAATAGTCTGAGTAAAAAAGCAACACTTTAAAATAGGGTAGCAAATGGGAAAGCAGATCTTTACATATATAAAACAAGCATTTTAGGCAAAAATCCAGATTATATAGTTCTGTGCAATCTGAAGGAGAGTCATCTATTTCCTGGGAGGGCTCACTTCTATGGATAAAATAATGAGCATAAGTGACAAGTAGTCCCCATCTGCCCCCACCCTCCCAGCCACAGCTTGGACAGCTGTAATTAGAAAGGTACCATGTAGATTAAAGTCTTAGCCACACTCAGTCCTTCCCTTGACCTGAGGAACACCACGACCATTGAGAATCTGGTGTGTGACAGAATATTTTCAAAGGCTTTCTCCACCTACACCGTACACCACCAAGCTTAAAGAGAGCACCCAGGAAGCGGGCTGTCAAGAGAAAAAGGTGGCCCGTTACACGTCCATGATATGACTCACATTATGTCCCTCTCCTGTGGATGGAGCACTGAAAGTGTCCAGAGCATCACTTCCACGCAGAAGTGTGACAGTTTTCAGTGCAGAAGGCTGGCACAACCTTCCAGATGGAAATTACGGACCCGCGGGCGCTCTCTTTGGACTTGCCTCCCTTGGGTATGTATGTAAGGGACGTGGTAACTAACCACTGAAGCAGGACAGAATCCAAGCAAACCAAAGGCAAATCCTCGCACTGGACTCACAAGTCCAAACAGAAAATGATGGATCAAAGGATTATTTTTGTTTAATGAAGCATTTGGAGTTTTGAGTCTCAATGGACTCAACTTTCAACGTGATTTTATGCTCAAGGACTGGAATTTGGAAATTCCGCTACAGCCGTTTAATGTCAGCTGTTCTGAATTTAATTGAAGGAGAAGCCCTGCTGTGCTTATAATTTAAATTTTAGAAATGGGTGGGGAGGGAGGGGTGGAGAGTGGGAAGGATTCTTTTTCCCCCTCCGAAATTAGCTCACTGTATTAATCAGAAAGTGGTCGGTTCCATCTGATTGTATGGCTCAGTAATCTGAACCATCTGCCTCTGCCCACGAGGGAGCTCGCCTCTTTAATCCAGCTTACAGCCCGCACGCCAGCACGCCCTGGAAGGGATGAGGCTCTGCAAAGTCCTTCGCTCCTAAATGCGTGGCTGTCACTGGGGATATTTGGAGATTTTTGTCTTTTCTTCTTTTCCTTCAGATTTTGTCTGAGTTTTGGTTTTCTTTTTCTGAGGCAGAAACGATGGCTTTCTTTATGAAAACTATGATAAGTAACCAGGTAAAGAATTTAGGATTTGGTGGCGGGTCTGAAGAAAAAAAAGAAGAAGGAGGGGCCTCGGATCCTTCCGCAGCTCAAGGAATGACTAGAGAGGAATACGAGGAATACCAGAAGCAAATGATCGAGGAGAAGTGAGTACATGCAACTTTCCTGCCCTTTAAAAGCAAGGAGAAATCCTTGCCGGCCTTACCTTCCTCACCTGCCCAGTTGCTTTCTCTCTGCTCTTCCTTGCCTTTCCTTGTGCTGTTGTCTGTCACCCGAGGAGAGTGCTCTCCAAAGCGAACAGTGCTGTAACACCAGCAGTGACTATGTGCTACCCGTATGACCAGAAACAAAAAATAGTGAATCGATACGTCCCTTTTTAAGGCAGCTGAACACTTTCTGATCTGAGCACATTGTAATTGACCTGAATTTAACTATTCAGACAAAAATTGTGAGCCTATCTTTACAGTTTTTCTAAAATTCTCCCTCCTGGCAAGTAGAAAGCTTTCAAATTGTAAGGATTCAGGGTTGGCACCTGGAAGAGGGCCTTAAGGAATATCTAATGCAACCTTCTTGATCTCACGTGTGAAAGAAAAAAAAAGCCCAGAAAGCACAATGTGACTCGACTTCTCAAAGACTAGGAATAAATTTGTAACTGTATATTATAAAAATTTTAAAGCTACAGAAAAATAGAACAATATGATGCGTACCCATATATATAGGCAGACAATTCAGATTACTGAGGCCTACTTACAGGTAGCTTAGTTGAATAGATGATAGATAGATAGATAGATAGATAGATAGATAGATAGATAGAACACTTTTAAAGTAAGTTACAAGCCTCATATACTTCACCCCTAACTACTTCAGCCATATACCTCCAAAAAATAAGGACACCCTCCTGGCTATAGAAAATGTAATCAAAATAAAATATTAGTAATATTTTAGGTGGGTATTATGGAGTGTGAATATCAATAACAATTTTTCACTGCTAAAGACTGATCTTTAAATAAGTGCAATCTATATGTCTTTTTTAAGTTCAAGGTAGAATTAATTTAAGAGTCTTTCAGTAATCAACTAAGAATTGAAACATCAGTCTTAGGTTAAATGTTCATTATATGTTACAAAAGAAAAATAATTCTGCCACCATGGCTATTTGCTGACGATCAAGTACATAATAGCTGCCTGAGTCCTGTTGCTAAGATGATTATAAGTGAAAAGGTTAATGACCTAGAGCAAATTAAGCGAGTACAAAGGCCAGCCTTTCATGGAAACCGTGTCTATTGTATTTTTTCTGAAAGAAAGCATGGCTTAGAAACTACCTAGAATGGTGTTATGCTTGGCTCCGCAGTGAAGGAAGGTCAGTTTAAAAAAGTAAATACAACCACAAAAACAATGTCCGTGCTAAGATAGTACTTGGGTGGGGGCGGGGGTGGGGGGAGCAGCATTCCTTGAAGATTGGCTGCTTTTGCCCGTGGTGTGCTAAAAACCAAGTATAATGAAGAAACGGACGTAGACCAAAGGCATCACATGTTCTCAGCTCAAGTGGGCTTAGAAAAGGAAAATGCTCAGGTATTTAGACCATACGCCTGATCCTGTGAAATATTTACTATGCCTGAGCAATACATCTGTGGGCAGATAGGGCATCTGTTTGATTAACTAATGTCCTGGTTTTCCTTAATTTTATTTCTGGACAGATCAAAGACCAAAACACCCGAATGGTATGGTCAGTCAGTGGATGGGATTGTTTGCCAACTACTCACCTGTGTGTGTGTGTGTGTGTGTGTGTGTGTGTGTGTGTGATAAATGTATGTGGTCACCTACTATAAGAAATAACAGCAAGCCAGTGGGGCCAGCCTACTTCCCATGGCAACAGGCATGACTTCTCACCCATTGCTCGATTTCTCAAGAGCTTCGTCACCATGAATACAAAGAAGCAGGCATCAAAATGGTTCATCACAAGTTACATGTAGAGAGAGCTGTAGACATCAGGGTACATATAAGCATTAAGATGAATACTAGCAAATAGAAGCCTTCTAAACCTGTCCTCATCACTTAAAAAACAGTCAAAGAATTGTCCTGGCTGGTGTAGCTTAATGGACTGAGTATCGACCTGCAAACGAAAAGGGTCGCTGGTTCGATTCCCAGTCAGGGCACATGCCTGGGTTGCAGGCCAGGCCCCTGGTTGGGGACGCGTGAGAAGCAGCCACACATGGATGTATCTTTTCCTCTCTTTCTCCCTCCCTTCCCCTCTCTCTAAAAAATAAATAAGTAAAATCTTTTTTGAAGTGGCAGGATTGACTCCACTAATTGTAAATCAAATCTACTTAACAAGGTACTCCACTGCACACTCACTTTTATTTCACTTCTATGCTCAGACTTTTTTCACTGCTAATGACACTAATACTGAAGGAGGTCTACAGCTAAACAGAATATTTGGAAAGATCTAAATAAAATGACAGTCTGTTCATCCCTCCATGCCTCTCAGTTACACGGCACCACCCCTTTTCACCTTAGCTATGGCACCACAATTACTACAGTTGCGTTTGTAACTCGAACTCTGAGATGCATCACAGGCCAAAACATAAAAGCTAAAATCATAGAGCATTTTACAACAGCATAGGATATCTTTGCAACAAAGATTTCTTAAACATGTCTCTAAAAGTGGCAACCATGAAAAAAAAATTTTTTGAAATGTTTTTATTGTTGTTCAAGTACAGTCTCCTTTTTCCCTCCCACCACTCTCCCCCACCCCCCAAAAATTTAAATGACAAATTAGATGTTGTCAAAATTAAAAACTCATGCATCAGAAGCCACCATTAAAAAGATAGATAGGAAAGACACAAACAGAGAAAATATTTGCAAAACATTACTCAGTGAAGGCCTGGGATCAAGAATATATAAAGAATTTCTACTCTCAGTGATAAAAGCAAAATAAAATGAGGAAAACAGTTGGACAAATACTTCACAAAGATAAACAAATGGCCAACTAGAGCATGAAAAAAAAGCCCGATATCTTGGAAGAGAAAATTAAAATCTCACGAAGGTGCTATTACATAACACACCAGAATGGCCGAATGGGAATAACTGGCATTCTCCTGCTTACTGAAATGGAAGATAGGATAAGCACTTGGGAGAAGGTCTGACAGTTTCTAGTAAAACCACACTTAGCCCCATTACCCTACCACTCAGTAATTCCTTGCCTAGGTATCACCTAGGAGAATGAATGTACATGTTCACAGGGAGATCTGAACAGAAATGTTCACAGCCGCTTCGTTTGCAGGAGCCCAAACCAAAAAATGGCCCGGCCGTCCACCGACAGCAGAATGAATGAACAAACGTGGAGTGTTCACACGGCAGAATATACTCAGTAATAAAAGGAACTAACTACTGATACCCTGGATGAGTCTCGAAAGTTTTTTACACTGAGTGAAAGAAGCCTGATACAGAGGAGGCATACGTAGTGCATGGTTACATTCGGGTGAAGTTCTACAACAGGCAACACCAGTCTACGGTGGCGACAAGACCGTGGTCAACCCCAGGGCTGAGGAGTAGGCGCTGTTTGGGAATGGGGATGAGGGTATGGACTCAGGTGACGGTAATGTTTTTTATATCTTAATAGGTGTTCTGAGTTACACACAGAAACTGAATCAACAGGACAAGATGATAGATACAGAGATGATAGATAGATAGATGATAGAGATAAATAACTGATAGATGATAAAACTATAAACAAATACATAACTAATTGATGATATGCATGTTAAAGTGTTTGAGGGAAAGAGTACTGATATTTATAACTTTGAAATGCATCAACAAATAAGATGGATAAATGCATGGTTAGAGGGGATGAATACATGATGAAACATGTCTAGTAAGATGCTCATGGCAGAATCTAGAAGGTGAGCATACAGGTTTCACTGTATGTTTGATATGTTTTATAATAAAATACTGGGAGGGAAAAAAAGACCTGCTTCAGCCCATGCCCCAGGTCACTGACGTCATGGGTAGGTCACTGACTCTGTTTCCGTCTCCAAACCAGCAGGTTGAACCCAGTGTTCCCTCCTGCCTGGCGCAGGCTGGGCACTCTGTGGAGGACAGGGAGTTCAGGGAGTGCCTGAGCCCGGGGCCAGCACGAGCAGTTTCATCTGAGTGCTTCCGCTGCAGCCCTGCCTCCGCCGGCCTCCCTTGTCATGGTTAAAATGATTTCAAAACTTGCAGTCAAGAACAGAAACCAGTGTAGCCACCTGAAAATGAAAACAGAGAGTTTGCCTTGACGCAAATAATGCTCCATGCAAATGTGCCTCACCAAACCCGTGAGCAGAAGGAAATCCCATCAGGCCCCACCAGGGCCTGAACCAGGAACCGAGGAGCTGCTGCAAACCCATGAGCCCTCCTTCCATCCCTCGCTGTTGCTTCTGTCCCCACGTGGCAGGGTTGCTCTTCCTTCTCAGCAGGGAGCTCTCTCCCCCATCGGTCACCCAGACCACGTGGCCCCTGGAAAACAGCCGACGGCCTCCATGTCCACCTGTCACAGCCCCAGCCATCCTGCGAGTCTCTGTCTTCCTCAGTCCCAATCCCCAGTTCCCAGAGTAGAGGCTTCATTACCCAGCTTGGTCCGATCCAGTCCAGCCAGAAAGCAGAGCCA
Organism: Macrotus californicus; assembly: GCA_007922815.1. Lineage (NCBI taxonomy): Eukaryota > Metazoa > Chordata > Mammalia > Chiroptera > Phyllostomidae > Macrotus > Macrotus californicus. The sequence goes on along the minus strand of VMDR010000755.1, from coordinate 145,099 downwards.
TGCGTGTAAAGTCAGCCCCCAGTGATGCACCTCTGGGGGAAGGCAGGGGAAAGGGGCAGTCTTGCGAACTTTGCCAACATGCCCAAAGGTGCCTGCTGCTGTCAGGATCATAAGCAAGGGAGTTTATTTCAAACCAACATGATCACGAATTCAGTTTGGGTGTCCCCAGAGCACTAAACAGTCTACCCCACTTTGCTTGGATGCCTCCTTCCAAACAGGGAAGGGAACCCCCTAGAAGGGAATGACAAGGAAGGGAAATGGCTTTCTATTACATCCCCAAGTACCACGTGCCTGCAAAGCACCTGCAGCTCTGCATGTTTTAGCTGGCTGAAGAACCGCTCAGGAGCCTGTTAGAAATGCAGCTCCCCGCCCCATCCCTGCCCGCCCCCCCACCGCCCCCCCCCCACCCCCATCTGTGGGCAGCGAGACTCAGGAGGGTGTAGCCTGTCTGGCTCCTCTGAGCAGGAGCTGGCCTGTCCTGAGCTTTCTGCATCCTTTGACCCTTTCCTCCACTCTTTTCCTTTCAGGATGGAAAGAGACGCTGCATTCACACACAAAAAGGCTGAGAGGGCGTGCCTCAGAGTTCATCTCAGAGAAAAGTACAGACTTCCAAAGGTGAGACCATTTCTTACACAATAAAAAGATGGAGAATGTTTGATTATCAGCAAAGGGAGCAAAGGGTCATGCTCATGAGTGTATATAGGTATATATTCATACATATATTCATGTCTGTACATTCATGCTCATATATATTTATGTGTACATGTACACATATGTACATATATACACACATACATATGTATATACACACAGTAGTCACCCCTTACCTGCAGGCGATACCTTCCAAGACCCCCAGTGGGTACCTGAGATGGTGGATACTACAGAAGCCTGTACTTTGTATACTATGTCTCTTTAAGAAGAGAGACACAGGCTTATGATACACACAGGCTTATGATAAAGTTTGATTTATAAAGTAGGCACAGTAGGAGATGAACAATAGTGATTAATAATAAAACAGATAGATTCTAACAATGCACTGTATCAAGGGCCATGTGACTGCAGCATCACTAAGTAAAACAAGGGTGATTTGCACACCAGTCCTGCAATAGTGGGACAGTCCCTCTGATAGCCAACATGGCCACAAAGTGACCAAGGGGCGGGGAGTGTACGCAGTGTGGGGACACTGGACAAAGGGTGATCCATGTATGCAGCGGCACTGCAAGGGATAGCGTGAGGGTTCATCACGCTACTCAGAAGAACACAAGAGTTAAAATGCACGAACTGTTTATGTCTGGAATTTCCCATCCAATGTTTTTGGAGTGTGGTTGGGTGCACCTGAAACCACAGAAAAAGAAACTGGATGCAGGGCCGCTGTGCACACACACCATATGTCTACACGCACATGTATGTGAGCACGTAAACAAGGCATGTGCGTAGACGCCTTCATCTCGACGGGGCATTTCACTGCAGTGTAAAGAGCCATGAACTAGGGACTCACAAGCCTGGATCCTGCTCATTCAGCCTCTCTGAACTTCCGTTTCCTCTCAACAAGATCAAGCCGGTACCTACAGATGACACTTTAATGTGAATTTATCTGAAGGCTATAGGACGGCTATACAGAAATTCATGCTGGAGATACTCACCATCGCTGCCATTCACTGAGCTCTAAGTGTCAGGCATTCAATGCCCTCAACAGCCCTGTGAGGTAGGTTCTCACAGCAGGGGAAACGGAGGCCCAGAGAAAGTGCCCTCCTGCCAAAGGCCATGCAGCCGGAGGGCAGAGCCCAGGGTCTTGATGGCCATACTGTTCTGCCTCTCTGTCCAAGGAATGATTGCTTCCCTCTTTGGGGGAGCGATGTGGTAGGGCCGCTCATCACCTGCCACCATCTTCCCGGTCTTGGCTGAGAGGACCAACACCTGTAAACTCTGGAGGAGGAGCCTAGGGAAGCGGTGGGATTGGCTCAGCGATTGCACGCTGGAAGCCACGCCATGCGCTCGGCTGCGCAGTCATTTCTACTGCACGGGCTGAGCGGTGGGAGGAGGCTGTGTGGACACGTGTGTGGCAGGGCTCAGAGGCACCGGTCCAGGCTTGCACGGGGTGACCGAGGGCCCAGCTCCTCTGGCTCAGTTCCCATTCCCCCACCTGGGGGTCGCCTGGCCCCTCTAGATGACTCCACCATCACCTGCTGACTTGGTGTTCAACTTCCATATTCCGGAAGTGCATGCTCCCTACGAGAACAACTTCACCCAGAGAAGCCAGAGAGGAAGGTCTCCGGAGTATATGCTCCTCCTCCCCCACCCCCCACCTTGCCCCTGACTCTGCACCACCCCACCCTGCCCCCAGGATGAGCACATAGCGCTTCAGGAATTTGCCTATGGTGTAAAAAATACTAATAATGCAACTGTCTGCTTTGTGTAAAGCATGTGGAAGTTCTAATCCAATGCATACTATCCGTAAGACAGCAATGAGTAGAAAATGCACCACACAAAATCAACATTTTGAGGAGGAAGATGATCCATCATGTTCCACTTTGTTCCCTTATCCCCCCAGATGTGGCCAACGCTGCAACCTCAACACAGCACCTTGCGCTTGACATCCTGCCCCTACCTGGGGCACTTCCTCTGCTGCTAGTGGCTGTCCCAGGTTACACATTCCCCTCCCACACGCCCCCTTGGGGCTCTGGGCGCAGCTGGCCTTCAATAGTCTCCGAGGCTAGAAAGGAGCGTTAGGGGATAGCTGTATTTCCCAGCCCTGTGATCAGAGCTCAGCAGCAGCTTCCTGTCTGTGCAATGTGGCCACTGCTGTCCAAGCCAGATCCTGGCTCCCCGAGGAGCACGCAGCCACGGGGCAGCCTGCATGGAACCAGATCCGGGCCCCTCGCGCCCCCTGGTGTCCCCAGTCACAGCAGGCTCAAACAGCCCTGAGGAAATGCACCCTCACTGTGACTGTTCTCAGTCCTTCTGTGAGGACCGTCGGGTGTAGCAGAGACAGTGGGAGTCCACTCTTTTGACTGCGCATTTTAGTCTAAAGCGGTTGCTGTGCTAGCAAGCCTGAAGGAGCCTGGCCCTCCTAGGAGCAGTTGTCACAAAGCAGCAGGGGACAGCCCTGTGAGGGAGGCATCAGCGCAACTGGCCCCTCCCATAGGCATGGTCTACCAGGACAAAGGTTTCTGCTATCTTCACTGTGACGGGGATGGCAAGGGGTTTGAGAAGGACTGGCAGGAAGAACTGCTGGGATAGGCAGCCCTGTGAGGCACTGACTTCGGGGAAATGACCACTCTAGGGAGAGTCCTGGCCAAGCCCTGATTCTCACACTGTGCCAGGTCCCTGCATCTGGAGGGGCTCACGCCACTGCGATTACAGAACTGTGTGAAGCTGTTAAGGCTTCCTTTGATTTTGCAGAAGAACCCTTTAGAGTGCCATCCGAAAACCATGATGGGACTGGACGTGGTAGGTTTTCATTTCCTAGATGCTCCCATACAGGGCAAGGAGGTCCTGGCAGGCCAGGCAGTGCCCGTGGGCACCACAGTGACTGGGAGAGCTCAAGATCATGGTGATGTGTCCAGTTAACTGGAGGGGAGGAAAGGAGGGACTGACCAGCCAGTGTTGCCAGTGTTACAGTCTTGGAGCAGCAGGGGAGGAACAGAGGCCTGGGCCACCTGCTAGGTTGGAGATGGGACAACAAACACCCAAGTCACTACATACATCTCCCTCATGGGCTGGCATCTTGATTATGCCACTTAAATGATTACCTATCTGATTACTGCAATTAAAAATTGTCGTTGTGGCACATAGACAATGGAATATTGCACAGCCGTGAAAAGGAGGAAGCCCTGCCATTTGTGACAACATGGGTGGATCCTGAAGACATTATGCTAAGTGAAATAAGTCAGAGAAAGACAAATACTGTATGATCTCACTCATATGTGGAATCTTTAAAAAACGACTTATAGAAGAAGAGAACAGACTGGTGGTGGCCAGAAGCAGGTGGTAGGGGTGGGCGAAATGGGTGCAGGGGACCAAAGGGACAAACGTCCAGTTAGATGTAAATATGCCCTGGGGCTGTGATGTACAGCATGATGGCTGCTTCTCAAAATGGCCATCAAAAGACATCAGTAGAACAATTAACAATAGTCATTAAGAATTAGCGATAAACTTTGGGCCAGGCAGGGTCACCTGGGGGGCACACTGGAAGCCCTTCCTCCACCTCAATAAGCCTCTCCCAGGGCAGGTGTGGGTTCCTGAGCCACCACGGCGCTTTGGCTCCTTGACTCCAGTGTCTGAGGGTTAGTTCTCTTTTTATTGAACTTCTTTTTTATCTACTGAGAAGCACACGACATAGGTGTCCACTCAATGCACAATCACTAAACCCCTGTAAATTAAGGGACTTCCCCAAGATCACAAAGCTCACTGTGACAAACGAGGCCTCGAGCATCCTTATTCTCAGGGTCCTTTTTCATGCCCCATTACCCCCACATCCCCTAACCTGTGTGTCTTCATCCAGGATGGTAAGACTTGAGAACGGAACACAACTGTCTAACAACAACAACAACAACAACAAGGCTCTGGGCAGAAGGAAAGGGTCACCAGTGTCTTTTGGGCTCCTAATAACAACCTTCCCCTCCCTCAAGCTTTGCAAAACCCTTAGCCCTGTGCCGTTTTATTATGTCCATGTTGGGCAAGGTACCACACTGATAGTATTAACAGGCACAGGGAGCTGGGCACATGCAACATGTCCCCCAGCTAACGAGGGACGATCTGGGCGTCTCACCCACAACTCCCCAGGGTCACGTCGGGGTTGCATAGCTAGCAGGAAGCTGTCCCGGGCCTTTCCCTTCACCCGGGCCCAACAGAGAGCAGATTGGAGGAAAATGTCTTCCTGGGAGCTGTCAGGTCTAATGAGGATAACAATGTCCCAGTTGGGAATCAGAACTATTATTTTCTAAACAAATTATTCGGCTGGCGTTTTCCATGAAAATGGGAGTGGTCACCTGATCGCTGGCTGGGGAAAGGAAGGTTGGGCTGTGAGAAGGAGCAGTGTGGGTCCTCGCCCCGCAGACACACTGTAAAAGGTCCCCCTTGAGGTGTTTGTTTACTGTCGGTGACAATACCACTTGTCATTCCCACATCTTTTGATGGCCACTTTCAATTGCAGTGATGACGTAAGGAGTCAGATAAGCGCAGTGGTCAGAGGGCAGTGATCCTAAGCACATCGGTCACGATTGTGTTCCCGCACACGTTCCCTCTGTTGATTTCCTCTGGTTTTCGGATCCCTAGTAATTCAAGGACCTCCAGTGCTACAGGAAGCCATGAGGCTAGTGTTAGGCTTGGGTGCCCTTCCATTAATCCTGTATTTTCTGGTTTTTCTTTCTGTTGGCCTCTCCTTTACAAAAGAGTTGAATCTCTCCCCTGAAAACAAACAAGCAGCACTTTTGGAGTAAGCATGCCTTCCTAGGGGTCTCCCCTGAAGGACCAGTTGCCACTGTTCTGCTGAAACTTCCTCTTTCAGACTCTAGACTAAATGGTTCCATTGTTTTCTGTGCCTGTTGTTTTCTTAAGCGCTGGTCACTGTTCCTCCCTGAAGCCTTCTCTGTCCTCAGCTTCTGGACACCACCTTCTGCTTCTCACCCCTTGTCCACTGTTTCTTCTCCGTCTTCTTCATGGGTTACCCTCCCCCTCTCTGCCCAAATTTGTGAACATTCCAGGGTGCTCCCTTAGATGGCTACAACTGGCTGCTGCTTTCAGCTACCACCTACCTGTGTGATGTGCGGGCCTCCAGCCCACACCTCCCTGAATGTCAGCTCTCCTCGGGCCTCCTCAGACCTCAGGTCAAGAATGGGGACCTTCCTTATCCCTTACACCTGCCCTTCCTGGTGCCTTCATCCCGGAAGGCCCTTCCCCTAGGCTGGAAGCTGGAAGTCACCCTGGGCTCTTCCCTCCTTCTCCAGCAAATCCCCAAATCACCCTAATTTCACCGCCTAAACAATTCCCAACCCCGTCCCCAAGTGCAGGCCTCATCATTTCTCACCTCTTTTATTACAACAGCTCTTCAGCAGCTTTTCGACTTGGAGTCTTGCTCCCCTTAAAACAGCAGAGTGAGAGTTCCAAAATGCAAATCTGATTCTGTTCCTCTCCTGTTAAAAAAAAAAAAAGACTCACCATGACCTTTTCGAGTGAAGTTCAGACCCCTTGGCCCACACACCATGATGTGTCTCCTGTCATTCCAGCCTCGCCCCTTGCCACTCCCTGCCTGGACTGTACCTTCTTCCTGCTTTGTTCCCTCTACCCTGCTCCCTGTGGTCCCTTTCCCTCCTGTAAAACTGGTCTAGTGCCAGTTCTTCCAGAACCTTCCATGGCCTCCCTCTCCACACCCTCCTCCTTGCTCCTATAACATTCAAATACATGTCTCTTATGTCATTACCACCCCGAATATTGTTACCAATTAGACCATGTGCTCCTTAACAAAAAAGGGGCTCAGTTTTTCACCTTTGTACTCAATGCCTTGTGAGGTGGGTGGCATGTAGAAGTTACACGCACACACGTGTGCAAAAGGTTTACTGAATGATTGATATTATTGGGGAGAAGGGAAAAGAAGAAACCACACCCAAAGAACAAAGTACCAAAAGCAGCGGAGAGACTCTATCTGCCATAAGAGTTATATTAAAATAAATTCTCATGAAGGAAGAAGTCTGGATTTAACATTATATTATAATACAAAATTATAATTTTGTATAAAATGCAAGGGCTCCTTGACATTATAATTAAGATGTCACATTTCTTCAAATAAAGGAAGTAGTACGTTATAAACAAAGTCACAAGATTCTGTCTAAAAACAAAGAGGCCCCTCTTCCTTGCCAGTTCCAAATGTATATGTAAGTCAAGCCAAATTAATAAGACAAAACAGATCCACAAGGACCCCTAATCCTATTAATGGAATTGTCAATCTAGGTTAGTCATTGAAAAAATAATGTCATGCCCCCTGCTGAGCTACATGATTTAGTTACACCTGGTGTTTGTCTGCTGTATTAAGGGCATCATTCCGTTTGCATAAAGATGAAGACAGAAGACAGTCTATCAATAGAACCATCTTTCAAAGTATCACACCGAAAGCTCCATTAGAATTGAATTTAAAATTTGCCTCTTAAAAAAAGATATGATCCTGTGACCCTTTCTTTGCCCTTCTCCTTCACATGAGGAGGGCTGGGGGCTGGCTGGTCAGCAGGACGCCAAACGTCCTGCCTCTGAGCAGCTGTTTCTGATGGCCCGGTGGCGAGGCCATCAGTGGCCCAGCCAGGGGCCCTCTGTTCCCCGCTCTCCCCATCCGGCCGCAGTTCAGTTTGTTCCCTCTCATGCCCTTAGGGCTGAGCGTCGTAAGGGTGCACGAGGAAGGGAAGAAAGAGCCTCAGCGCAGCAGGAATGTAACACAGGTTTCTTAGCCACACCAGCTCTCACAGTGAGTCCTCACAGCCACCCTGCAAGGTGGGTAGATATTATGTCCCCTTTGTAGATAAGAGCCCCAGCAGAGAGAGAGGGACAGTGACTTCCCAAGGTCACACAGCCTGTGGATGGCAGGGCAAGATAAGACCCCAACCCTCTCTGTCCGCACTGACTACATTTTCCTGCTGAACCTGATCCCCATGCTGGGTTCTTGTCCCCAGACCAGCTGAATGACCTTTATGCAGCATCTTCACCAGGCCTGGGTTTCCTCACCTGTAAGTGACAGGCTCAGAGAAGTGAACTCAAAGAGTGAGCCCCCATGGGATGCCTGCATGCAGGGAGAAGTGCAAGGTGTGCACAGACAGCTCTAGACACTCTAGCTCCATGTAGGGCCTGACACATGCACACTCTTAGTCAACACCAAACCCGGACGCCTATCACTGGAGAAGTCAAATCTACACTATCTGTCCCAACATGGATGTGCCGAGGGCTCTTGAAGTAGCTACAGAAAGTAGACCCATGCGAGGTGGCAGAAGGAGCAGCCGGCAAGCCCTGCATGAGTCTCAACACTACTCACACAATCACGAAGGAAGATTTTTAAAATCCCTATTGTCTGAGCCCCCACCACAGACAGTAGGAGCCAAATCTCTGCGGCTAGGGCCTGGCCATCCGTATTTGTGTACACTTCCCAAGAGAATCAGAGACACAGAGAGCGCTGAGAACTACTGTCCCAGGGGACAGAACGTAAACCTGGCTCTGGCCTTCTGTGGCAACTGGCCAGAACAAGAATGAGTGTCTACTGGAGCCTGACCACCCAAACCTCAGGTCTACGCCCCCTGGTCTGGCACAGATCCCCTCTACTCTGCTGGCTTGTACTCTCTAAGGAATAGGTGTTTGTTGACTGGCTGTCTTCTTCGTTCTATATTCCCACTGACCTAAGGTCTTGTGAGCTCTGGCAGAACAGGAACGAGGCGTCGCTCTCACCTTGATTCGAGGCCAGAGCAGCACCCTCACTCATAACCAGGACAGTGAGGGGTGGCTGATGAAGACCAGTGACATGAAGTCCATGACCCCCAAGATCTGAAACTATCAAATGTTAGATCTACTCACCACAATGGGAGAAATCCATTAATCTAGCTGTTGGGTATCCTGTAGACCAAAATAGATAAACCCAAACACATCAAATCTACCTAGTATCAAACACACTGGTATTTGCTTAAACACCAAGCTAACAATGCTTCTGGTGCACACTCAGCTTTCTGACTACACAACCATCTATGATAGTTTGTCATCACATCTCAACTTTGCTACAAGGTAAAGGCCAGTTTATCAAGACCCAGGGCTAGGAAGTCTAGATCCAGGGCCATGCTTACCCTTCGGTGAAAAGTCAGAAATCAGTCACAGAGAATAACAAAGGCAGGATATGGGGCTATTTAAATAATGCGGCCTTCAGCCCTGGTGATTAAGATTATAAATCTGGTTAAAAACCAAGAGATTAAAACTGAGTCTGATCAGCCGGCATAAAAATAATTAGTTCTTAACTGTATTAAACAATATCCCAAATTGGTAAGATTTCTAGAAATTAGAAGACCTCTGAAACAGAACCTCTAGGAATACAGTGTAGCCTACAAGGCCCCTAATTGTGTGCCAGCTCACTGCATTCATTCATTCATTCATTCATCATGCCATGGTTCTCAGCACCAAACCTCCCCTCCCTGGAGCTGATTCACTGTGGCTGTAATTGCATTTACATTTGGGGGTGTCATGAGGCATCACTGCCTTTCCTAGATGTGTGAACGGTACCAAAATATTCTTGATCTCCCCACCCTAAGATCTGCCAGTGGGCAGGAGAGAGGCTGGACAAGGTACTCTTTGGGTTTCAGACAAGGCCCGTCCACAGGGCGGCTCCTTAGGCAGGAGGAGGCAAGGCTGCCCAGGCTCCTCGGTGTGAATCCCACTTAGACTCCTTAATTCAGGGGTGTCAAACTCATGTTCACCGGGGCCACATCAGCCCCGCAGTTGCCTTCAAAGGGCTGAATGTAATTTTAGGACTGTATAGATGTAACTACTCCTTAACTAGGGGCAAGGAGCTCAGCGCTGCCACGGGGTAGAAACGAGGTGCCGGGCTGAATAAAACAAGGTGGAGGGCCGGATTCAGCCTTCGGGCCTTGTGTTTGCCACCTGTGCCTTAATTGCTTGCTCTGTCCTGGCTCTTTCTCTTAACCCTTTCCGTACAAGCGCTCTTTCCACGGTGACACTCCCGCTGTACGGGGTGAGCCATTGTGAGCCATTGTATGTGAGCTGATATATCCGGCACTCCTACCGAAAGGGTTAAGGACCCATATTGCCCCAGCCTCTGTTTCTCTCTCCATGCCTTCTGTATCCCGGGGATCCTTTCAGCAGGGACCTTGACACCAAGCTGCCCTTCTTCCTCTAAATATTGATGATCTCGGCACCATTTGTCCCAAACTTAGAAGTTTACAAATCTGTTTCACAGCATCTCATTCAGTCTGCTCCGCCATCCTCTGAGGGGCCCTCCCCCTGGGCACCAGAAGTGCAAGGTGACTTGCCCAAGGTCAGGCAGTGGGCTAGGGACAGAACTGAGACTTGAACCAGGTCTCCTGACTGCAAACCCCACAGTCTTCCCATTGTCATAGGCTGTCTCTGCAGGACAGCAGTCTGCATCCACGGCAGCTTGTCGCAGTGCAGATGGGACCCTGGCCCTTGGCCTGTCTTCAGTCTGAGCTTGCTCACTTGGTGAGGACCCAGGGCTCATGAGGCTGGGGGTCCGGATTTGGTTCCAGTGCACTTCACTTTGTCCTCTAGCCACTCACCGGCCTTGCTCTACCCTTGGTCGTCAGGTATCCACAGCCCAGGCTGCGGCCCAGGGAAACTAGTTCATTGCCAGAGGCACCACCGGAAGCACCTGTGCTGCTGACAGATGGTCAGTAGCTTTGTCCTTCTGGAAGGGTGGGGCTTATAGGACTCTGACCACAGCATGGACCATACCCATGACTGCTTTAGACTGGACAACTTGGGGGACAGAGGGCTCCCCTCTGTCCCTCCTCACATTACCCTCCTTCACATGGGGTGAGAAGTCTGCAGGGCCGAAGGGACAGGCCCACCCAGAGCCCATACCCCTCTTTTAGATCACACTCTGGCTGCCCAGGACCCCAAATTCCCTGCCTAAATGCATTCCAGGGCCAGCCCAGGCCTCTGCACCTGGTCTGCCACCCTGAGGGTCCACTAAGCTGCTGGCCTGAGTATTGCTAGGGCTGAAGGGCAGGGCAGGGCAGGGCAGGGCCCCTGGGAACCTTGCCCATGAGGTTCCCAGGGAGAGACAGGGCCAGGAATTGGGAAAAGGCCAGGGAGTGAACCAGGACCTCCATACCTAGTATTCATCCTGTGTTCCACAAACACGGGCTCAGCCTGACAAGGAGTAGGTGAAGCTGGGCCCTCTGGGTTGCTTTCTCCAAGAATTGAGGGCCTAGTGGCAAATGGGAAATGGAGAGGCCCCGATTGCTAGGAAAGCTGAGCCTACTCAGCAAAAATGGGGCCCCTCCTAAGCCAGAGGTGAAGTGCAAAGAGAGCAAGGTCTCCCACTGGGACTGACCACTGTGCAGGACTCACAATCACCTGGTGCAAACCCCAGCCCTCCCCTCCGAGGGCCTGGTGACAGCCCAGAGATCCTATCACCAACTAGGGGGTGGGGGGGCCGTCAGAATTCCCAGGAATGCCTTTTCAAACCAAGCACATGGTAGTTCAGGTGCGTAAGAGAAGGCAGGTGTCCTGTCCTGTTTCCTCTCCTCCCTGCAAACTACCCGGTGGGTGGTCAGCAAGGAAGGCAACCTATAGGGAGGTCAATAAAAAATAAAGAGACATGGAGGATTGGCTGAGGGCCCCAGGGATTAACTAACTAATTAATCCCCACAGCAGTTTGACAAGGAACTAATTAATCCATTAAGCGCTTTGAGGGGCCACAGCCTGGCCAAGTGCAGAGAGAGGCTGCAATGACCTCGGGAGGTGATGCTGGGAGTGGACCTTGTCAGCGGTCTTCAACAGGACCAGTGTGAGGACCCTGCCTCCGGTGGCTTGTCTCCTCTGCATCAGAAGTCTGCTCTCCAGCTGCCAGTCTTACTCTGCCCAGAGAAACAGAGACAGGGAGCTCTGTGGAAAGGCCTCCAGCTTCTCGAAGGATCCACCCAAGAACTATGGAGGCTTGGACGGTTCGAAGAGGAAAGGCCCTCGGAGGCCCAGTTTACAGCTGGAGAGTCAAGTTTACACATTGCCCTGGCTCACAGTTTGGACCAAGAGCACAGGTGGCAAACACAAGGCCCATGGGCCGAATCCGGCCCTCCGCCTTGTTTTATCCAGCCTGGCACCTTGTTTCCACCCGGTGGCAGCACCGAGCTCTCACTTAACTGTGAAGGAGCAGTTACATTTACACAGTCCTAAATTACATTTGGCCCTTTGAAGGCAACCACGAGGCTGGTGTGGCCCCCGGTGACAATGAGTCTGACACCCCTGCCCTAGAGACAACCAATGTGTGTTTATGGTTATATCTCTACTCAGCAGCCAGGCAAGGGGTGTCTCTCCCTAGGGGCTGACTTTAACTCCTCCTGAGGACTCAGCAGGTGTCAAAAGTCTTTCTAAAATCAAATCAATGTGGTCTGATTAAGATGCTTGTTTTCTCTTTATGTGATTTGTCATGTGCTCTGGTTACTAATTCCAGACTGGTCACAACATATCGAGAGGGGCCCTCCAGGAGACCTAGATGTTTCCTACCATTCGCTTTTCTGACGCTGTGTCTAATCTTATCTGCCCCTGAAGCCCAGTTTGCCTCCTGTAACAACTAATCTCAAAGAATAATCCGACAGCAGCCATCTGGGAATGTCAACAGCCCTTACCTTTCCCAGAAAAACTTTGTCTTTAGATTCTTCTCTCTCATTACGAAACAAAGGGATTTTTAATACCAGGCAGCATGCTCTTGGAAATTCAGGAACAGCCATGGCTAGAACCACAGATGAAATTGTAAGGTAAACTGTGGCCGGGCGGTCGGCACACTGAGTGGGAGCCATGCCATTGACGATTCACATAATATACGAGGGTCATGTGCCAGGCTTGCTTCCAGGTGCCAAGGACATGGGCTGAGGATGATATGATTCTGTGCCCATGAGGCGCCCCGGTCTAGTAGAAGGGATGGAAGGGGAAACAGTTGAGCACAAGTTGCCACTCAAGAGCAGTAACTAAAATGGCAGAGTACTGTCAGGCCACCATGAACCCAAACTCCACCCTCCAGAATAAGATCAGCCAGGGCCACGGCCTGGGGCTGATAGCAGGCAAAGCTTGCAGAGCTGCTGGGAGGGATTGGTATGGGATTCTCAAACTCCGCATCATCAGCATAACAGAGAGGGCTTCTTAAAACACAGATGGCTGGGCCCCCATGCTGGCATATCTGGCTCGGTAGGTGGGCAGTGTAATAATTTGTAACATGTTCCTAGATCATGCTGAGGCTGTGGGGTCCAGGGACCACACTCTGAAAACCACTGTGCTAGAGGTTCTGATCCACCCAAGTGCACTGGAAGGGGGGTGTCTCCACAAGGACCTCCAGCCTCACAATGGCCACCAGGCCCAGCCAAGCATGCCATTCCCTTCACCCCTCACCAGACCTTTATTTTCCTGCTGCTGTGAATGTCTGTCTGTCTGTCTGTTTTGGAGCGGTCTCTCTATCTCTGCATTTGTTTTTCCACGTAGAGTGAAATGGATGAGAACCAAATCCAGATGGCCGGAGATGACGTGGATTTGCCCGAAGATCTCCGGAAAATGGTAGATGAAGATCAAGAAGAGGAGGAAGACAAAGATTCTATTCTTGGGCAGTTACAGAATCTTCAGAACATGGACTTGGATACCATAAAAGAAAAGGCCCAGGCCACTTTCACGGAAATCAAGCAGACGGCAGAGCAGAAGTGTTCCGTGATGTGAGCGGCGGGTGGGGAGAGACGTGGGGGCCAGGGCCAGGCGGAGGGGACCACTCTCCTACAGAACATTCCTGAGCAGCATATACATCAATGTGGTGAACAAGGTCAGAAAAAGCATGATGACAAAACTCTCTCCAAACACATACACAGCAACGTGATATTCTAGCTGTTCCTGGTAGAAAGTTCCTGGCAGCAGAAAATGATATTTTCCTTTTCGTTATAAATGTGGGGAAGCGTGGAATTTCAGCAGCAAACAGTGCAGAACACATATCTGTGCAGAGATCTTCAGGACAGCCAGAAAGCAACACAAGCAAAAGGGCTTTCCTCTTCAACTTCCTCCCTCAGAGGGTAAGGTCTCAGCTTGTCCAGTCATTAGCCTGACTCCAGGTCCCTTCAGAGGAAGATGTGGAAGGTCATAGTGCCACCAGGAGCCCAGGCTGCAGACGTACCGGCAAGCAAAGATCACACCACCTCTTACTCCCAGGCCTCTTGACATCGCTGATGCCTGTCACCAAGTGTGGCCCGTGGACAGTTCAAAGCCAAGGGCCAGTGGTGGGGATGGGCTAAAAGATGAGCGCTGAAGGCAGAGCCTTCAGTAGCCCTTAGTCTTACAGAGGCCGTGTGAAATGTGGACGTGGGGTGAGACTAGAGGCACAGGGGCAGCTGGGAAGGTCACGGCTGTTTCTACTTTGAGTCTTCTCTCCCCTGGTCTGAACTTGGTGAAAGCAGTGGGGGCAAAAGGGCTGCAAACGTAGAGAAGTTCAATCAGTCTCTCCATGTCTCTCTCTCTCATTCTTCCCTTGCCCCCTCTCCCTACCTCGCCTTCTTTTTCCTCTCCCCCCCTCCCCTTCAGACCAGTGTCCAATCAATCAATTAATCAATCAATCATCCTGTCATTCTGTCCCTTCGTCTCCCAGGGTATATGCCAGTTTCCTTTTCCTAACATTTTCTCTCTTTCAAAGGGGATTTGTCCCAAAGACGTAAGACATTTACCTCTGAAACACTGAGGGCCATTCAATCAAAGCCCATGCATGTTCACAGAATAGATAATTCTCAAAGACAGATTTTATCAAAAAGATCTGCTCTGTTGGAGGAAAGGGAACTAAAATAAAAAAGTTAGGGACTAACCTGCTCCATACCCAGAGCTCCTCCTGAACGTGTTGTGTAAGGAATTTCATGATATGAAAATATGCAAATAAGACAAATGATTAGGGGTCCAGACCCACCCATCTCCAGAACTTTCCCTTCTTCCCCAAGTGAAACTCTGTACCCATTAAACACTAACTCTCCATTTCTCCTTTTCCCCAGCCTGGCAATCACCATTCTATTTTCAATTTCTGAATATTTTTAATTTAATTTTTATTGGGGTTTTTTTCATTACCATTTAGTCCCCTTATACCTACCTCCCCACTGCAATCCCCACACTGCTGTCCATGGCCATGAGTCCTTTTTCCTTTTTGCTCCATCCCTCCACCCCCTCTCCTCCCCCCACAGCTGTCATCCGCTCTCCATCTATGAGTCCGTCTCTGTTTTGCTTGTTAGTTCAATTTGTTCACTAGATTCCACATATGAGTGATATTATATGGTATTTGTCTTTCTCTGACTGGCTTATTTCACTTAGCATAATGTTCTCCAGGTCCATCCATACTGTTGCAAAAGGTAAAATTTTCTTTTTTTTTTACAGTCGAGTAATATTCCATTGTGTAAATGTCCCATAGTTGTTTTATCCACTCATCTACTGATGGACCCTTGGGCTCCTTCCGTATCTTGGTGATTGTAAATAACGCTGCAATGAACATAGAGGTGCTTGTGTTCTTTTGAATTAGTGTTTTGGGTTCCTTTGGATATATTCCCAGAAGTGGGATCACTGGGTCAAAAGGCAGACCCATTTTTAATTTTTTGAGGTATCTCCACACTGCTTTCCACAGTGGCTGCCCCAGCCTGCATTCCCACCAATAGTATAAAAGGGTTCCCTTTTCTCCACATCCTTGCCAGCACTTGTTATTTGTTGATTTATTGATGACAGCCCTTCTGACAGGTGTGAGATGGTATCTCACTGTGGTTTTAATTTGCATTTCTCTGATGATTAGTGACGTTCAGCCTCTTTTCACATGTGCATTGTCCATCTCTATGTCCTCTTTGGAGAAGTGTCTATTCAGGTCCTTTGCCCATTTTTTTCCGAGATCAGAGGAGATTGGCTCATTGAGGGTGATATGGCCGTAGACCAACACCCTCCCCATTTTTAATTGGGTTGTTTGTTTTATTGGTGTTGAGTTTTGTTAAGTTCAGTCTCTGAATCTGGTTACTTTAGGAACCTCTATGAGTGGATCATACAGAATTTGTCCTTTTATGCCTGGCTTAGCATAATGTCCTCAAGGTTCAGATCTGCTGTAGCATGTGTCATCATGTCCTTCCTTTTTAAGGTTGAATAAGACTTGATTGGATGTATATACCACATTTGTTTATCCATTCATCCATCCATGAACTCTTGGACTGCTTCCACCTTTTGATTATTGTGAATAATGCTACTATGAACATGAATGTACAAATATCTATTCTAGGCCCTGGCCAGGTAGCTCAGTTGGTTAGAGCATTGTCAGAATACACCGAGGTTGTGGGTTCAATCCCTGATCAGGACACATACACGAATCAGCCAATAAATGCATAAATAAATGGAACAAATTTCTCTCCTTCTCTTTCTCTCCCTTTCTCTCTCTCTTTCTCCCAAGTCAATAAATAAAAAAGTTTTAAAAATGTCTATTCTAGTCCCTGCTTTCAATTTTTTTCAGTGAAATTGGGTGAAACTCCACTCAGAAGTGGAATTGCCAGATCATTCTTAGGTTTTTGTCTACATTAGAAATAACAGTTTGGACACAAAAAAAATAACATTGAATATAAAACTGTAATTGAAAAATAAAATTAGAAATATGTAAACATTTGGATATAAACTTCCAAAGTAGCACTAAATCCAAAAGATATCACAATCGCAGCCTAACTGGTGTGGCTCAGTCGGTTGGGCATTGCCCCACAAAGTGAAAGGTCGCCAGTTCAATTCCCGGTCAGGTTACATGCTTGGGTGTGGGTTTGGTGCCCAGCTGGAGCATGTACAAGAGGCAACTGATCTTCCATAACTCACTGAGGTGTAATTTGCATTTTAATCACTTTTCTCTATGTGTGGGAGTCTTCACAATAAATAAATTATATCTTTTTTAAAAAGAGTAGTTTGGGGAGCTGTAAAAATTATGCTTGGAGAATGTTATAAAATTGGGTATCATACAAATTATGTTCAGATTCAAAACTCTTGTAATTTTTTGCCTTTCAAAAAAATCCTTTCATTCTTTAAAAATTCCAAAGCTTACCAAAAGTAGAAATATAAGTCGACAAACCCACATGTACCCAAGGTTAGCCCTAAAATGCTGCTGTCCTTGGAAAACCGTGGTATATTGTGACAACTTCATCTATAAACTGACTGCATCATTTTTGGATGATGTCTAATTCCTGGAGCTAGAGAAAGATAGCATGTATATACCAAGGGATGCTTACTTGTTTTCTTATGTCATTTCAGAAAGCCTTTAAAGATTTCCAAGCTGTATTTCTTTAAAACTCATCCCCTTAACTTACCCTGCAGCATGCGGTAAGCTCCTGGCATTGGAGTGAAGACCCTTCATGGGGGTATCCTGAAAACCTTATCGAAAGCATCTGGTGGTGAAAGGGGGCTAATTAGTTTGGTCAGGACATAGAAAATCCACATTTTTAGGGATTAAGGGGTCAAAGGAGAAAGTACAACAAAAATTGACAAATAAATGTCCATAAAATTGCTGTCAACTGTAAAAGTAGACTAAAGCCATTAGTCTGCAGGAGACTTGCAGGAACCACTTTGGAGAAAGAATGGAGTTCCCTAGGACCATGCATCCTACTCAAGTTCAACCAACGGCATTTGTTGAACGCCATTTTTGGAATACTGGCCAGAGAGCAGAGGGGGATCTGAGGGTGCTGGGCTCTTCATTCCATGCACACTCATCAAAGGCAGTGGAGGAAACCTCCCGACAGCTCTGAGCTAACAAGATCGGGGTAGGCAGAACTGGCTTTGGAAAACGAGCGAATGATTTCTGTGGACTATTTGGGAAGGGAAGCAAAGCAGTTTGACATCTTCCAAACATCTGGGAAACTCCTGATAACTGATTATAAGAATGTGGGGAAAACGTACACTTGTACGAATAGCTTATGAAATTAGAAAAGCCACTTAACTTGTCTCCTCCCCTGTAAAATAGTTCCTTGCAGTTATTCATGAAATCATCCACCACTATGTGCAACATGTATTCTGGATGCCAACAGAAAAATTCTCCTTCTCATGCAGCTTAGATTCTAGTGAAGGTACAATAGATGGGTAACAAAAAAGTAAACCAATAATAATAAAATAGTTTTGGAGAGTGGAAGGTGCTGTGAGAAAAAGAAAATGACAATAAGGATCATGTGACCCTTTGGAGGGTAGGCATTTCAGGCAGTGAGAATGGTCTGCAAAGGTCCTGAGGCAGGAAGGGCCCTGGAGGATTTCAAGAAGAGGCAAAAGGCCAACGTGGCTGTAGTTCAGCGACCAAGTTGGGGCAGATCGGGGAGTGGCCAGAAGTGTTCAATGAGGAGTGTTCTTTGAGAAATGGGGAAGGGGTAAGGCTTACAGAGCAGTGCACAGAGTTTGGATCTTATCCCAAATGTAACAGTAGGCCTTTGGAGGGTATTATGCAGGGAGTGGCATGATCTGATTTATATTTTTGAAAGAGTATCTGGCTGCTGAGTGGAAAGTGGAGAGGAGGGATCTGAGAGTAGCAGGCAGGAGACCAGTCAGAGGCGAATGCAGTGATCTGTCCAGGCAAGATAGGGTGACGGCCTGCAACATGGTGGATTCAGAGAAGAGTGTCCAGATATGAGAAATGTCCCAGAAAGACAGCCAAAGGGGTGTACTGAGTGTGGGTGGTGTGGGGAAGGCAGCATTATAATAATACGGGCCACATAGGGTGCTGTGAAAATGAAGTGAGAAGTGGTTTCCTGATGATTTAAAAAAAAAATAGTAAAAGAGGAGAGAAGAATCTTGAAAATAGCCAAACTCTGGGTGAGGGCCGGGTGTGAAGTGGACAACCCTGGGTTGGTCTTCTTAGCGTTGTCAGAGGATCGACTGGCTTCCAACATTGTCCCCACAAGATAAATGTCTCTTGTGCTTCCCCTAGACACTCTGAATTAAATTAGTTTAATTAGAAAACACATAAAGAAGAATTATCTTAATATAGCTTTGCTCCTAGCAACTCAGGGGGAAAAAAGGCCATTTCTTTGACAGGAACCTGAGTTTCTCTTTTTCATTTACATATTCTGAGACAAGGATGTAAATGTTCCTTTTTTTTTTTTTTTTTGGCAAAAAGGTAGACAAAAATCTCTTATCCAATAGATCATATTAGTTTTAATAATACTACTTTCTGATTTCTTCCTTCTTGAATGGTATGTTAGCAAATATTTAAAAGCTATTCATGGGGGGAGGAGGGAGAACACCTGGATTTTTAGAGCTTTCTGATTTCTGTGGGAGAAATCATCCCACTAGGGTGGACTGCAAGCTACTAACGTGACGTCACTGACCTCAGAGCTGGGAAGAGGGGCTAACCACTGGCTCTCACAGCCAGTCGGTAAGAATATCAGTTGTTTGCCAACAAGCCATGCAAATCTATTGCCAAAGGATCCTGTTTTTCTTACGTAGAGGCTACTTAGGTTGTGGCATCAGCTGCAAAAGAAAGCTCAGGGCTACGGGAAATGGGTTGGTAAGTGATTGGGAGTCATATGAAGAGTAACTTCATTGTTTCTATACAAGAAACATATTCCTCCAGGTCCACATGCAAACTTACTCTGAGAACCAGCATGGGACAGCCCAGTGTAGGACCCAGATAGCTCCACATGGTATGGTGAGGGCACAGCGGCCTAAGGGAGAGTGGGGGAGTCCAAGATCTGCCACAGAGGCTCTGTTCATCTTGGGCAAACCCCTTAGTCTCTCTGGGCCCCCATTTCCACATCGATAAAGAAAAGGTGGGAGGTGGAAGTGAGAAACCCCACACCATAATCACCAAGTTTCCCCCTTCTAAGCCTTAAACACATGATTCTCTAAAATAACAGAAAACTAAGTCGAGATTAGTTTTATGGTGTTGTTCCCCAAAGTATCATAATTGGGAAGCTATGAGAATGTCAAACGAGAAGGGACCTCCTGCTAACTACTGGCCTGTCTGCCTAGAGCTGTGGCCCCTGTTCTTACACAAAAGGAAGTCTTTCAAACAGGGTCTGATGCCCGGAAACACGACGGCTTCCAGCTGCCCTTGGTGTCATCTTATAATCAGAGATGTCTGTTTCCACGTGCTCTTCTGAGAGGGTTCTCTGCTCAGCCAGAAATGTCTACCTAGGCCCATCTCTTCATTGATTTGTATATTTTAGCCACAATGATATGATGGGGTTATATTCACTGCAGTATCCTCATATTTGGTCTGAAAATACTAGAGAATATTCAGATTGTCATATTGACTCACAAACTGGTATATAGGAAACATGTTTATCATTTGTGTCAGTTTTATAAATGTGACCAAGGATGTTCATTATTAGTTGTCATTATGTTAAAGTGGCATTTCTGATCAGCATCTCAAGAATATTTTCTTGATATAGCTTCTGTGGTGCTTCAGGTAGGAAAATGTTTCATTGCCTTGGAAGACGGTATAGTGAGAGATGAACAAGCATAGTGTATTTTATCCCTGAGTTTTAAAGACAGAGTTTATTGATTTTTTCTGCAACCATTGTCAGCTGCGTATGTATCTTGCCCATGTCATACAATATACAGTATAGTATAAGGGGTGAATTCATAGCATCTAAGGCAGACAAACTAAATCACACTTGTAGGAGCTTCCAGATATATTGTCTACAAACCACTGAGAGTGAATTGAAACTCTGGGAACAGGGAGAGAATTCCCTAAACTTTGTAAGACAGCCTTGGGCAATTAAATGGTACTCTTAATGTATCTTTAACCATACCTGCCATCATCATAACTGGCCAAATAAATTATAAACTGCCCATCATACTTTTTCTAACACATCACTCAAAACCTAACCCATATTATTCCTGTATCTTTTGACTCTCACATTTTTTTTTACTTTATCTGCTGGTTCTCTTATAGCCACAGAAGAGTTAACAGTGTGGATTACACCACATTGGGAGGTAGCAGACATAGTGGTTAGATGGATGCTTTCCTGGAAAAACACCTGGGTTCAAGTCCGGGCTCCACCTGAAACCAGCTGTGCAACCTTTGGCAAATGACTTTACCTCTCTGTGTCTCAGACACCTTACCTGAGTATAGATAACGGTGTCTACCTCACAGGGTTATTGCAAGGACTGACTAGGTAATTCATGTGAAGTACTGGGAAGAGTGCCCACTGGCACAAAGTTAGTATTCTACGAATATTAACTGTCAAATATTGTTGGTAACTCTAGAAAATGGCACTTGTTGAACGTCAGTGTGTGTGTGTAATGATTACATGAGTTGTGTCTTGCTTTGGCTAAAACTAAGGTTAAGCTGCCTTTCCTGGATGAACACATCACTGGTAGGCAGCAACGGCCCTCCAGGGCGGGGCGAGAGCGGTGGACTTACTCCAGGATTGGACTACATCTACTAGGGGGTGGGCTACATGCGGACGGCCCAGTCGCTTCATGTACTTTATGAAGTGATATCCCACAGGCTCTTCAATGGACAGTTTTTCACCCAAACCTCAAATATCACCTCAAGGCTGAGGTCAAAGGGTATGAACTCACTTTGTGACCATGTCCTCTGCCCACCCAGTGCTCAGGGAACTCTATAGACGCCCATTTCTCTCAACAGCGTTGTGGGTGAAGCAGCCCGCCCAGAATCTATCCAGAAATGGGACGTCCTGCATCCATCCAAGAGGAAAGAGCCACTTTATGGTACGACGCCACCTAATCACTGCTTATGTTTAGATTTTGTTTTGTTGGGACTAACCAGTCTCTATCTCCCCAAAATCTCCCCCAACTTTAATCGTCTGCCTTGTCCTTCCCAGGTCACACAGAGCCTCGCTCTCTTAGAACAACCCCCACCCCATGCCCCAATCACCCTACTCTCCTCTCCAACTCACAGGAAATGTTTCTCTGAGCCATGCCCAGTCTGAAGGGGCTTGAGCTGTGTCTCAGTTCAGCCCCCATGGGGGTGGGTGGGAGAGGGGAGTTTTCTTTGATCCAACTAATGAATTAATGAATTAAACAGAGGTGGAGTTCAGAAGCCAGGCTTCTTACTTTTGCTGAAGCTGGGCTGATTGTGAGCTGGCGTAACTGCTGGAAAATTGCCGCTCGGTGCTAGAAGAATTAGGGACAAGGGCGAGTCCATTCATCTTCCCTAATCGAGTTCTTGGGAAATACACATGTAGATTAGCCCCTAACAATGACCCCCGGCTGATTGCTTGGAGCACCCTCCACCGTGCCCACAAAGGTATTGACTAGCTCTTTATGTCGCTCACAAAGGAAGCCCCAACCTCCCCTTGGCCTGCTTTGCCCTGTTTCCCCCTAGTCCCTCACCAGTGACTGTTGAAGTCTTCTCTGCATTCCCCCTGTACTCACCCACCCCCCACCCCAGACTCTGAAATAAACAATAAATAACAACTAACCTCACCTGGACCTATTAGAGAGCTGGGCAGTTCCAGAGGGAATTAACTTTGGAAAACAAGGCCCTAAGCCCCTTAGCGTGTGGGCAGGAGCTTAAGGAAATGCTCGCTGCCAATCTTTGCTTAGCGGTAATTATAGAGATCAATTTAATATTGGACAAGTTTACATAAAAAGCATTCTCAGTCAGAGAGGAAACAGCAAACACCAATTAATTATCCCTAAGGCTGCCCTCTGGTCACCAAGGTGTCCTCATTCCAGCTACCTGGATGTTGGAACTGATACATGGGCCTTTGTGGGGTGCCCCCAAACTAATGGGGCAGTGCCTTTGCCAGACTAGGAGGCCTGAGCAGAGCCTGGGGCAGGCTGCTTCGCCTGGATTACGGCGGGAACCTCTCCAGTCCTCCTGGACACTCACGGGCCTCTCTCTACCGATTCTGACTTCATTTCTCTCTACCACAGCCTCACCCTCAGGGCTCACTCTCGGGGAAGAATCAAAGACACCTGTAGGCTAAGCTGTGCTTTGATTCTTTTTTTTTTTAATTTATTTTTAAAATATATTTTATTGATTATGCTATTACAGTTGTCCCATCTCCCCCCCCCCCCCCCCCGCCCTGCACACCCCTTCCCCCCACACTCCACTTCTGTAGTTCATGTCCATGTTATGTCCATGTTAAGAATAATATAGGAAATGTAGAAGCCAAAGAACTCATATATGTGACCCATGGACATGAGCTTTGATTCTTTTAACACATCGCTCTCTACAATAATAATTACAAATGAGTTGCAGCCAGAGAACAGGAAGAGACAAGGAGTCAGCAGGTCTGAGTTCTAGTCCCGACCCCTCCACTTACTAGCTGTACGTGTCACTTTGAGACTCAGTTTGCTCTTCTGTAAAATGAGGACAAGTACATTTGCCCTGCTCACCTTACAGGGGTGTGGGGATCAGATGATAGGAAGAATGTCAAAGGATTCTGAAAGTTATAGAGTAATCTGCAAACACCAGAAAGCACGTACTGATTTTCATGAATTTACCTTGATTTCGTAGCTCAATTTCTGTCTGCTTCAAACTCATGTGCTTGCTGAGTTAACTTACCTCTTTATGGTTGTGTTAAAAATATAGCGATTTGTGTAATTACCTCCCCTCCATTTGCCCATTTAATGATCCTTAGCCTAGTCACATGTCCTGTAAAGGTGGAGGAAGCACAGACAGGTGGTTTTCTCTTACTTCGTTTGTCTTGTCTTCCAGGCTGGACCTTAAGCTCCCCAAGGCCAGTGCTCTGGCCTTTCCTTTCCTTTGTGGGGCTGACACGGCCCACGTCAGAGCTGGACCCTCGGAAAGAACGCAGTAAACGCTTGTCTGAAAGTAAAGAAACGGGGCGGGGGCGGGGGGGCGCCCCTGCGTGGAGATCAAGGCGCCTGCTGCAAAGATTTTAAAGAACCTCTGGGTCCTTTCCTTTAAGTCCTAGGCTTTTCCTGAAGCATTTAAGTTCAGCGAAGGCCGGGCTCCCCCTTCGGTCGGGTCTCGGATTTGAGAAGTGTCAGTGGTCAGAGCACTGGGAGATGTGGAGGGGAAAAACACTCCCCTCCCTGCAGAAATCATCTTTGCACTTGGCCTATGAGTCACTCTGGGCCACGAAAGCCTCGACAGCCCACCCCCCTCCAAAGGGGAAAGAAATGCAAGCGCCCCCCTTCCCCAGAGAAGCTGGAGGCCTCCGCCGACCCCCGAGATCCTTCCCCACTGGGCCAGAGGTTGGGTCATCTCCTCCGCCTGGAGAATTGGTTGGTGGGGAGGGTTCCCGCAGAACATAGTCCGAGAGAGTGAGGAACCCTAGTGGGTCTCCCTCCGGGCCTGGGCTCCGCAGCGCGCCCGACTCCGGGCCTCCCAGCCTCCTGCTGGGCCGTTGGGCAATTGAAGTCCCCGGGCCAGCGGGCACAGATGGCCCCGCCGCCTCCTGGGGCGGGCACTGGAGTGAGGGGGCGAGCCGGAGCGCCAGTCCGAGGGGACAGGCAAGAGTAGTTAAAACACAAGGACAAACAAAATAAACCTGAAGTCGAGTGGGACTATGGAACCCAAAGGGAATTATTGCCTGAGCAGGTAAATAGAGGGACCGATATGGGAAAATTCAAACAGAAATGATGCGTGGAACTGAACTCCAACGCCGTGGAGCCAAGAGGCGTTTCGAAGGGTCGCCCGGGACGCTCAGCCCGGCGGAAGAGGGGAGTCTAAGGGCGGAGGCGAGTCTGGGGTCGGGGGAGATGAAGGGGTAGGTGAGCCCCAGGAGGGAGGCAAGTCGGGGGAGTTGGGGACCGGGAGATGAGACCAAGGGCGTCGGCCCCAATGAGTCAGGACTGGGGGGCGCCGACTCCCAGACCCGGGTCCCCAGGCCTGTCAAACACCCCACCGCGTGTCGCCGGTGTTTGGAGTGTTTGGAGCAAATCCACAGGTGGGAGGTTCGGAGCGCTGCCCTCGCGGGGGGTCTGGACCTGGAAAAGATCCGCCTTGCTGAGGGGGGCGGGGCTGGGTCCGGAGCCAGAGGGGAGGAGCCGGGTCAGCGGGCTCGCAGGCTTTTGCGCCCTGAGACCCAGCTCCCGGGAGTCGCGCCTTCTAACTCCAGCAGGGACCCAGGTGGCCGCGGTCAGGGCTCTCGCCCACTTCCAGCGCGCGAAGCTCCGCCAGCGTTGCCCGCCGAGCTTGACCTTGGATCCATAGCCCTCGGGTTGGACGGCCGCACGCGGGAAACATCGACTAAGAGCCTCTTCCCTGTCTCCAAAGCAGACGGCGCGGCTGAGAGCGCGGGCGGCGCCCTCCTCCTTCCTGCTCTCCCCATGCACCTGCCCGGCTGCGCCCCCGCCATGGCCGACGGCAGCTTCTCGATCGCCGGCCACCTGCTCCGCAGTCCCGGCGGGAGTACCTCGCGGCTGCACAGCATCGAAGCCATCCTGGGATTTACCAAGGACGACGGGATCCTCGGCTCCTTCCCGACGGAGCCGGGCGCTCGCGGCGCCAAGGAGCGCGACAGGAGACCCGGTGCGCGGACCGCCTGTCCTAAGGCTCCCCGGGGAGGCGCAGAGCCCTCCCTGCCGCCCGCCCCGGCTCCAGTTCCCGAATACGAAGGTGAGTACGAAACCAGGCAGCTGCGAGGCTCCAGGGGGCCCAAACTTAGGAACTCTGCAAGAGGAGAGAGACCCTGCCTTAATTTTATCAGGGTGCCAGGGCGCGGGTTTGGGTGCCGTAAGTGTAGCAGGAGCGTCCAATTTGCGATCAGAGAAAACTTAGGGCTCCTCGCAGCTCTCACCCCGACCCCCGAATCCCAGCCAGGCCATCTCGGAGTCAGAATCCGGTTGCCAGTGCGCATGGGTAGGCGGGTGGGCCCAGGAATACTCCAGGGAGTGTCACTGACCTTCTGGGGCCCCGTCGTCCCAGCTCCTCGCCCCTACTGCCCCAAGGAGACCGGGGAGGCGCGGCCAAACCCAGGGCTACCAGTCGGACCCACTGCCGGGGACGCTAAGCTGTCCGAGGAGGAGCCGCCCAAAAAGAAGCACCGGCGGAACCGCACGACCTTCACCACGTACCAGCTGCACGAGCTGGAACGTGCGTTCGAGAAGTCCCACTACCCAGACGTGTACAGCCGGGAGGAGCTGGCGGGCAAGGTCAACCTACCCGAGGTTCGGGTCCAGGTAAAAAGCCCGGATCGGTCCCCTGCAGGGCCCTACCCCAAGCTTCAGCCAATGCTCCCTTGAATCCCCGCGAGTCCATGCATTTATGATGACAATTTTCCCGCTAGCCTTCCTCTACCTGGCCGGCCCCAAAGGGGCATCACAGATCTTGCAAGTGCCCCACGTATCGTCCTTTGGGCACTCGGTTCCAGGTGGCAGTTTTCTTCTCCCTTTTGGGGTCTCCCTCTTCAGAGCTAATGACAGGAATCGAGCGTGGCAGGCAAGGTGAAGAGGTGACCACTCATTAGAGGCAGCCAGGATGGGGGTGTGTATGTGTTGTTGGGGGGGTGGTGAGTACTGAGTAGAGAGAGAATATAGGCAGCATTTCAGGGTCACCGGACTGGGGCGCCAAATGCCACCCTAGTCACTAGCTGTGGGTACCCTGTTTAAAACCACAACCCCGTCTTCTGTGAGCAGCCTGGTGCCTCGCAGCTGAAACTTTCGGTGGATTTATTTCAGGACCTGACTTTTGCTTCTCCGGTGCACATCCACCCAAACCTCCCGCTGCTGCAGAGGCCTTTCTGTTTGCTGTGAAGGGGTTTTCGCTTTAATTAAAGCTGAATTATCTTTAATCCCTGATCATTAAAATATTTGAAAGCCTTAAATATTTGCTAGTCATCTGTGAAAAATCTGGGAGGATTTCCAAATTGGGAGAGTTTACAGAGGACTGAAAAGGAGCTGCTGGGAACAAATTTCTCTGCATCTGAAAGGCAGGAGAGCTAAGATGGGTTTATTGTGTGTGTCCAATGAATTAGATCTCCAGGAAGTGAGATACTCAAATGTTTGGGGGCTTTGGGCCTTGTCTTAAAAGTAAAAGGGGGCAAGCCCTTGCCTTTGTCTCTTCTGCTTGGTTTGGGGGTTTAAATTAATGAGTAAACATCATGGTTTTAAAACTCATTCCCTAATGCCACTTGGGATGAGCTGGCAAGATCAGGGTAATTTCTCCTCATTTGGGGCAGTAAATTTGCAATGATTTCATTGTGGGGGTGGACATATTAGCGCCTGCTCTTCGGGGAGAGAGGTGGAGAAGGGAGAGGAAAGCATACACGTGAATGATGAAGAAAGAGGAGAGGCCAACCCTCCAGTGCACCTGCCGTTTAGAGGCATAGCCAGTTCAGGGTCTGCCTTCCTACCTGAGGCCACCTCTGTCCCACCTTCCTTCCTCCCTCTGTACTCGTTCAGGTCTTTGGCTTGTCCTCTAAGTTGTGAGCTTCTTGAGAACAATATCTGTGACTTTTCTGTGGCCACAGGGCCAACACAGGGGCCAGCATATGGCAGGTTCTTAATACGTGACTCTGATGTAATCAGGTGGGGTGGGGGTGCTAGGCAGGGTCTCCGACTGCACGGTGGTCAGCTTTGTCAGAGCTGACTAGCCCGCTCTTTAGCCCTCCTACTTGGGGTACTGGATCTGGAGACCATTGCTGATATTTTGGGGGATGAAGTGGGACATGCAGAGAAACAGGGGGCAGGGTGGTGGGAGCCCTCACCCAGGCCAGAGTTTCTCCTTTCTCTATTTTCAGGAAATATCTCCTGTTTCTGGGGAAACAGGGCCTCGGACATGTAGATGAATATTCTGTGGGAAGGGGGCAGGGATACTTAGCATTTTTCGTTCTTCTTCCCTCCACCCCCAAATTCCAGCCTTCCACACACTTGCGCTGCTCAGCTCAGGGGCCAGGTAGGTCTTTCCTCAGCTCTCCTGGAGGTATCCTTCCCCACCCTTATGGACTCAAAACTGCTTTCTCCCTTCTAAAGTCCCAGCTAATTCCCCATTTCCGTTCCTAAATACAACATTGAAGTCACCAGTTTGGCCAAAGTTCTTTCCAGATACCACACTGAGCCTGACCAATTGTCTTTGCTGTTTCCGAGGGTGGTATCTTTGTGGTGAAGCCCCAGCTACCCCTCATCTTGTGCTTTCATCAAAGCAATGATGGACGTTTCGTCATTAAGGGACCAGATCTCACCCTGGCATAGGCTTTGTAGGTAAAAGAGAAAAAGACTCAAGTTCCCTGAACCCATCTCAGGGTGAGGGCAGAACTAACTCCACAACGTAAAAGCAGATGCGATAAACTTAACCTCTGGGAACCGTCAAAAGCCATTCACAAGAAAATATCAGAAATCCTAAGTGAATGTCAATTAAATAAAAACGAAAATCTTATCAAAGTGGCAACTCAAATATGCTTAGGATAAAATAAACCCACACTTTTCTACTCATTATCATAACCAGAAACTCGTGGAGATAGCTGTATTTTGGTATCCAAGAGTGACAATTACAGTACTTAGAGTATTTGTGTATACACATGTTTATAATGGAGACAAAAGGTAAGTCAAGCACGGAAAGCCTGAGACAGGGGCGGCCACTGAGAGCAGAACCACACGGGCGGAAGAGTCCAAGCGCGGAGTCGGGAGGGGCTGACAAGCCGCAGGCCGCAGAAAACTGGGTGAGAGCTGGGTTCCACGCAAGTCCTACGGTCCGATTGCCGGGTTAACTTCACTTTTGTGGGAAACGGAGGCAGCCACAGCTGTGGGTAAGATAATCAGGGACAAGGGGGGGAACAGGAGGAGGACGCGGATGGGACAAAGAGACCCAGAGGGAACTAGAGAGGAGGAGGAAAGGGACAAAAGAGAAAACGGGAGGGAAAAGGAAGGTGATGTGGGTGGGGGCTGGGGGATGAAAGAAGCAGGCGGGAAACAGTGGAGCCCCAGGATGACTTGGGGTGGAGGAGTCGAGCTGGCTGGGCTGCCGCCCACGGCCGCGGTGCTGCCTCCCGCAGGTGTGGTTCCAGAACCGACGGGCCAAGTGGCGACGGCAGGAGAAGCTGGAGGTGTCGTCCATGAAGCTGCAGGACTCGCCCCTCCTCTCCTTCAGCCGCTCCCCGCCCTCGGCGGCTCTGGCGCCGCTCGGGGCGGGCCCGGGCGGCGGCGGGGGACCGGCGGGGGGCGCCCTGCCGCTGGAGTCCTGGCTCGGGCCGTCGCTGCCGGGCGGCGGCGCCACCGCGCTGCAGAGCCTGCCGGGCTTCGGGCCGCCGGCGCAGAGCCTGCCCGCCAGCTACACGCCGCCGCCCTTCCTGAACTCGCCTCCGCTGGGCTCCGGCCTGCAGCCTCTTGCGCCGCCGCCGCCCGCCTACCCCTGCGGGCCCGGCTTCGGGGACAAGTTCCCGCTGGATGAGGTGGACCCGCGCAACAGCAGCATCGCGGCGCTGCGCCTGAAGGCCAAGGAGCACATCCAGGCCATCGGGAAGCCGTGGCAGACCCTCTAGGGGAACCGGGAACCAGATCGGGGCAGACAACCTTCCTGGGAGCTGACCCCGAGCCGCAAGCCTGCATCCCTTCTCCCCGAGTCCCCCGACTCGGCCACACTTTCCCGTGCCGTCTGAAGCTGCAGCCGGGCTTGGGCCTTGAGTGCGCGTCTGTTTCTGACTCACCGGGAGGACTGACCCTTGGGCCTGCTGAGGCCCCTTGGCTACCCCAAACCCCCACGGACTCCCAGCCCTGCTGTTGGTGGGGGGCTGTAGGGGAGAGGCAGCCCGGCCCCGCCAGCCATGCTGCTCCCACCCTGGGGGCGCCGGAGCCTCCACGTTCAATGGGCGCAATGCGCCGGACCTCGGCCTCTACCGGGAGGGCGATGTGGCAACCCCAGATCACGGCAACTGGGAGGAAGGGGAGGCGTGAAGATAGAGTTTGAAAAACTGTTTGTATACGTAGTTTTAAAGAATGTGGGAGGAAAATTAAAGATTTACTTTTCTTGGTTTGATTCTAGCCAAGCGCGCTCAGGACTGGGTGCGGGAGGAAGATGTGAGTGCGCGTGGCGTGCGGGACGGGGCGGGTCAAGGAAAGCAGAGGAGTGCGCGGAGCCCGGGCTCCCACAAGGTGTCCTCCTGGGGGGCGCTGTGCTGCGGCGGATCTGTGTCCGTATCTTGGACACTGTGTCCCAGCCCTGGACACTGTGTCCCCATTCCGGACAAGGCGGGCATCCGAAACCAGAGGCGCCCCTTCCCTGGCCCTGGAGGGCGCGTGCGCCTGTGTGGCGTTCGGGGTGTTTGGAGCCTAAGGCTCGGCTGCCCGAGCCACATCACCACAGTCCAGCTGAGACTGCCACTTTGAAAGTCTGACCCCAATGGGAAGTGTCTACACCACCTTCCCAGGATGAGAGCTGAACGTCGCGAAGCCCCTGGGGGCCCCGCCTCCTTCTTTCCATGCGCCGAGGCCCTGGCCCCTCTCAGATCGGTGTCCAGGTCACCAGGTCGTTGCCAGCCCCGGCTAACTAGGGTTGATGACATTAGTCCTCCAAATTCTCAGAGCGACTTTTCTGAGCCCTGCTCCTCTCTCTCGCCCCCTCCCCCAACTCGCTCCGCACCCCCAACTCAGCGGCTCTGTTTAACTCACGACCGGTTAGCCGAGGCGCTCCAGGAGTGTGTCCTGAGCGGTCTGTGCCCACCAGGAGGGCACATCCTCGCGGGGCATCGTGGACAGGATCTGCAGTTCCCTAGTCCTGCTCTGGGGTGGGGAAGGAATCCAGAGGTCCCCCGCGGGCTTCAGAACCTCCCGAGGTTCTCGCGGAGTCTCGAGGGCCCAGAACTCCCAGCCAGAGCAGCTGCGGTATCCGAGTTGACCCTGGAAGCTGGGCGGCCGCGGGAATAACCCGAATTCCCGCCGCTGAGGTTCTCTGGCCCCCTTGCTACGAATCAACCCGCTACTGTGTGTCAGTGGTTAGCGCGTTGGTGAAACACTCAGACCGCCCCCCACCCCAACCCCGTTCCTCTCAGGAGGTGGGAAAGATGGAATCAGATCACCTGTAAGTCCTTTGTGTAAACTCCCAGTGACCCTGTATGAGGCCACACACACTGTGGGCCACTTCTCTGATTCCTGCAGCATCCCTGCGCTGTGCTTGGGTGCCTGAAACCTGCTTGGGGAAAGGATTACTGTTCCAGGGCTGGGGATAAAGGAAGTGTCATTGCGGAATTCAGGCCTTGCCTCGGGGGTCCTTAGAGGTTGTGGCACAAGCAGGGCTGTGTACCCTAGACCTTCCTCTGGTGCCTTCTACACAGTAGGCTGGTCAGTAAGCATTTATTAAGTCGGTTATTTCCCCAAGATTAGGGAATAACACCTACGCTTTCACTCACACAGATGGTCCGTGGGGAGATGGATGAAGTGGCCCAAGTAATACCAGGTCTTGGCAAGAAAAAAGTAGATAAACTCAAGATGAACGTGTAAATACATTTCTTTCCGCTTGACCTGTCCTTTTTATTCTTTAATACTTAGGGACAATTTATTCTGAGAACTCACAAATTCACTGCCCTCCAGAGAGTACCACACTTGCTCTGCCCTCACTCTTATCACAGTCCTGGGCACCTCTGACCATGCCCTTCTCCTTCGATTCTCTTAGGTCATTCCCACGATCGTTCCTCTTGTGTCTCCACCATTTTTCTCTTTTTCACCCACCACTTGCCACTACCTCCCTCTCTTTTACTATTTACTTTAGTCTGAGAGTGGAGATTCTAAACCATCTCTTTAGGTATCAACAATTTGAGCCATAATTGTATTTCAGGGACAAGTCCTTGAAAAATGATGATAAAAAATGCAAATGGCTAATGATCACTGGAAACTAGGCACCTTTATATCTACCTCTTGACTCATCGAAGCCTCACCGGGAAGTTAGCCCTATTTTACACATGAGGAAACTGAGGCACAGAGAGGTTGCCCCAGCTAACACCCTGGTAACCGCTGGAGCTGAAACAACCAGAAGTTGGGAGCAGTCCACCACGTTAGCGCATGCCCAGGAAACATTTGCTGAAGACCTGATCCTTATTTCAGCTCTTAAGAACAGCTCATTAGGCCACGTGGGAATTGAGGTCCTGAGGGTGGAGTGCCAGGTGTGGGTGCTTTCCTGGGCCTCCTGGGGAAGGCTAGACAACACCCCAGTCCCAGCGCTCCCCACCCACATCCCCGGGGGTTGCCTAGCAGGGTAGCTCAAGGTCCCGAGATTCTTGCTGCAGGCTCCAGCAGGGGTGCAGGTGAGGTGAGAAGCCAGTACTTAACGCGGACTGAAGGTGACAACTGTTTGTAATAAGGCGCATTAGAGCCCCAGACGGCCCGGAAACACGTGGGGCAGCTACTCAAGCTCACGGCTACGGAAAGCACTTTGCAGAGGCGCCGGCCCAGGTGGGGCACCGGCTTCCAAAACTAGACTGTGCTGGCTCTGGTTTGGGTCAGGCACACGGGACTCCGAGAGAAAGGCCTCCCCCGTAAGCCTGCATCACTTGGGAAATGGTTCTTGAGCCTTCCATGATGAGCCTGAGGGTCCACTGAAGGGGAACGAGAACCAGCAGCGAGTGGTCTTACGGGGTTCCGGGAGGAAAGACACTGGGCTGCTCCAAGCACAGAGACCTAGATGGAGACAGGCCTCGATTCAGGCCGACTTGGGTCCCGTCATTCTAAGAGGGAGGCCTTGGGGACCCTTCCCCGGAAGACGACGTCAGCTCTGGCCAAACGCAGGTGAGTCAGGACTACAGCCCCTTCTCCACTCCCAGGCACCGCGTTGGGCGGCGCCCAAGCCGAGCGCTCGGTCCGCAGGGGCGCGCGGGGAAGGACGCATCACACTAGCTGTGTCAGGCGCAACACCGGTGGCGCCAGGGGACCGTCCGCCGCGCTGCTGGGGCGCAGCGGTCACCCAGACGAGACCCTCCGTCGACCCTGGGGCTCTCGACTTGCGCGGAACCGGCCACCCCCGACCCCTCGGCCTCCATCACTCTCCCCCGCCTTGGTGGGGATGCTTCAGGTTTCGAGTTTTCCCTATGGAGGAGCCTCTACTCATCCTGCCCACGAGGGTGACCTGTACACGGTGCACACCACGGCTCCCGGCCTCTGGTGGCGATTTTTCTCTGCCGCAGGGACTGAGGGCTCCTCTCTCCTGGTCACCTCTTTCCGAGGCCACGGGATCCAGTGGCTGCCGCAGCCCCGTGGAGCCCTCCTCGCCCGGTGTCCTGGGGTCCAGCGCCGTGGCCTCAGGCCCGTCCAAGCTGTTCATTCGTCATGGGCTTCCAGCTCCCGGAACCCTGCTGATCCGCGCTCTGAACTCCGCTGCCCCAAGGGCGATCGAGGCTGTTGGGGGCGATGGGAAGAGTCAGAGAGGCCCCATAGATCAGCAACTGAACTGGGGCGGCCCCTCTGTGTTTACTTATTTTGAACATGTAGTTAATATGTGGGGAGATGGGACATGTCAAACCAGGGAAGACAATCCCCGCCGGTCCCCTACCCCAGACCGAGTGAATCTAGAATCCGGCGATAGGAGAGGAGGGAATCCGGGTCCTGCTCTCTCTCCGCCAAATTTATTGGTTCATTGAAAGTCTTTGCAGAGACCTTGGAGAGCCCGCGTGAGGGAAGTGGGGACAGCCGGACTCCGCTTTCCAAGAACCGTGTCGCTCCTGCGGACAGCGTATGGTAGGAACATCAGGGTGCAGACCCAGCCGCCCCGGCGACTTCAGCGTCTGAGGTGCTGTCTTTGCCACCCCACCCCCCTCCCCCGCTGCCGAGGCCACCACCAGACACACACCTCCAGCCCCGGCCCCGGCATCGCTCCCAGCCCCGGCCTCTGGGTGCCAGTAGGGAAAGACTTTTAGGGAAGATCATAAGAATAAGAAGTTGGCACGTCCTCTGATCAGGAAACATGAATTCTGCCTCGCCTGAGGGCTTGTCCTGCATCCTAACGCGCCTGGGAAAGGGGAGACTCCCCTGTGCCAGGAGGGGCACGCGGGTCCCTTCAAGACCCGGATGGTGCACTTTGTGCCAGTGTCGACCCTTAATTGGGAACTGGTTCTAATAACCTGGCCTCAGTTTGTTAAGTGTACAATAGTGGGCAGAGTTAACGACTCATTAGTGATTAATTTCTTAACTGTCCCTTAATTGCTCACTGTATAAAGCCCATTGGTAAAACTGGATTAAATCATCTAGATCCCAGGTCACGTCTCACAGCCCTGGAAGAAGGGGAGAGTGCGAGGTTCCCCCACCTTAGTGGGTCAGCTTCTTAAACTAAGGTCAGGAGCAGCAGCGCCCCTCAGCCTGCATATGGGAAATCTGTGGTCCAGTCTCTGTGCGACAGTGCGTGATCCTGTGGCCTTCAATAGGCTCCTCTGTAAAGCTAGATCTCCAAGATCTTCCCTCCTCCCTGTCAACCCATCATAGATGCCTCAAATGTCTAACACCTCATTTTAGAAGCTCCTTTTCCTCTGCTCTGGACTTGGTGTAAGCATGCGCATTTGTTTATCTTAGAAGGTTCAGAATGAATTGTATACAAGGCTGCTTTCCCGTTGAAAGCTGTCGGGTAACACTTCTTTCCAGTGTTAATAGTACCTGGATTCTGCCATCTCCCCATCTGTACTTTTAAAAAAAAAAGCCCATAGTTTTTTTTCACCTTCCTAGTTTTCCTGGGATATTTATCCATTCTGGAGACGTGCAAGGCATGGTGGATGTGTAAGGATGGCAAACACCCATCTCCACCCTCCAGGGGCACGGCCCAGGAAGTGGAACTAAGGACATGACTGTATATTCGTTTTCAGATGCCTTTCAGCTTGGCCAGGCTCTCCCTTCTGCCTGGAATACCTTCCCCCATAGCAAATACTGTAAGGTGAATGTGACCAAAGTTACCAAAACCCACACGATGCAGCTAAAGCAGGGCTTAGAGGGAGTTTTATAGCTTTTAATGCCTATATTAAAAAAGAGAATATCTCAAATCAATAACCTAAGCTTCCACCGTAAGACACTAGAAAAAAAGGATCAAACTAAACCTGAAATGAGCAGAAGGGAGGAAATGGGAAAGATTAGAGTGGAAATTAATGAAATGAGGAATAGAAAAACAATAGAGAAAATCACATGAAAAAGAGATTCAATATAATTAGTCATCAGAAAAATGAAAAACAAACCCACAGTGAAATACCGCTTCGCTCGCATGAGAATGGCTAGGATCAAAGAGTCAGTGGCAAGATGAGAACGTGGAGAAATTCAAAACCCTCAAACACTGCTGGTGGAAATGGGACATGGGACAGCTGCTTTGGGGAAAAAATCTGGCAGTTCTTTAAAAGATCAAATATGTAGTTACTAGGTAACCTCTCGATTCTGGCCAAGAGAAATGAAAACAAGCCCACACAGAAATTTGAATGTGAATATTTACACCATCATTTTTCATAATAGCTAAAAGGTGTAAACAATCCAAGTATCCATTAACAGTTGAATTAATCAACAAAATGTGGTATAGACATATGATGGAATATTATTTGTCCATAAGAAGGGGTGACGTGCTGATACACACTACAACATGGATGAATCTTGAAAACACTTTGTTAAGTGGAAGACCACATAGCTTATCATTGGAAATTCATGTGAAAGCCGGATAAGAAATCCATAAAGACAGAAAGTAGATTCATGGTTGCTTAGTGCTGGGGGATGGTGACAAAAAGGGTGATGGATAAAGGATATGG
Organism: Macrotus californicus; assembly: GCA_007922815.1. NCBI lineage: Eukaryota > Metazoa > Chordata > Mammalia > Chiroptera > Phyllostomidae > Macrotus > Macrotus californicus. The sequence goes on along the minus strand of VMDR010000755.1, from coordinate 109,811 downwards.
AATTTCTTCAGGAGGTGATGGAAATTTTCCAAAATTGACTGTGTTGATGGATGGATGGTTGAACTTATCTTTGACCCAACTAAATGAGTGTACTGCTTTTTAAATATTGATTATTTATTCATTTATTTTTAAACAGAGGGAAAGAGAGGGAGAGAAACATCAATGTGTGGTTGCATCTGAGGTGCCCCCCACCAGGAACCTGGCCCCCAACCCAGGCATGTGCCCTGACTGGAAATCAAACCGGTGACCCTTTGGTTTGCAGGCTGGTGCTCAATCCACTGAACCACACACCAGCCAGGGGTAAGTGAGTGTACTTTCAATGAGTGAATTGTGATATATGAATCACATCTCAGTAAAGCTGTTAAAAAATAGGCTTCCCACAAACTCTTGCTGCTTCCATCCATTTCAAGTACTCACTTTGGAATGATTTTTCTTTCTTTTTAAAAAAATTAAGTATATTTTATTGATTATGCTATTACAGTTGTCCCATGTTTTCCCCTTTGCCCCCCTCCTTCTGGTACCCCCCTCCCACCATCATTCCCCCCACTTAGTTCATGTCCATGGGTCATACATATAAGTTCTTTGGCTTCTCCATTTCCTATACTATTCTTAACCCCCTCTGGTCTATTTTGTACCTACCAATTATTCTTCTTATTCCCTCTACCTTTTTCCCCCATTCTCCCCCTTTCCCCTCCCTGCTGATAACCCTCCATGTGACCTCCATTTGTCTGATCCCGGTCCTGTTCTAGTTGTTTGCTTAGTTTGTTTTTGTATTTTTTTTAAGTTCAGTTGTTGATAGTTGTGAGTTTGTTGTCATTTTACTTTTCACAGTTTTAATTTTCTTCTTTTTCTTGGATGATGATTTTTCTAAATACTGTTTTCACTACGTTGCTCCCTTGCTAGATGAAACTTGTCAGAGGTGATTAAGATGTTGTCAATTCAGCTAACATACACTGCATGCCTACTATCTTAGGCAGTGGTAAGTGCACCAACTTCTGCAGTTTCAAATCTTAACTCCTCTTTCTGCCTTCAAGGCTCACCTGCAGGACTCACTCATTTCCTTTCCCATTGACCTTCTCAGAAACAGAGACCTTCTGCTCTAAAGAAAAGACCTTGACAGTGTCTTGCTCTCCCCAATTCCTCCTCCATACTATTGCTCAAGGTGAACAACACCTTTTTATTCAATGTAACCGAGTAGTCTAAAGCACCTGCTCTCCTGGGAAAGAAACAGTCACTTAGATTCACACTGTAATGTTTGAGCCTGGCTGGAGAATCTTTTCTGCCAGTGACAGTTTTGTCAGGCAAGGATAGGGGTGGGGGGAGGGATCCTATGAGGATCTCCAAGGAAATACAGAGGGCTTGGGAAGAGGGCAGCTGGCCTTACATGCTGTTTGTATAGGACCAGCCCTGCTGCAGTGGTGGACCTGTTCCAGCTGTCTCACCTGGATGAATACGATATGTCCTCTGTCTAGGTCGCCTTTTCTTCTCTCCTTGAAGTGTTCTATCCCTAGCTCAAAGTTCACGTCCTCCCAGAAGCTCTCATGATTTTACCTACCCACTGTTTTCTCACTTTTTCCAGGTCAGTCTGTGACTCCTTCCTTAGCCCCTCCCCCACGTCCTGCTCTTTTCTTGGAACAAACAAGTCCTCAGTAAAAGTGACTGCCTAACAGTTGATCAAAACCTGCTCGAGGTTCAAGGGTTAGCCTATAAGACTTTGAACTCAATCTCAAACAGCAGCTCCTCCGTCTTTATTGTGTTTTATTTTGGGTAAGGAGCACTCCTTTCAGAATACTATGATAGAGAGATGATTGCCTTCCTTGTCAGGAGATCGCAGGAACCTCAGTTCTGCCTGGCACTTGATATGCGGCCTCAGACAAGGGATTCTCACTCTGGCTGAAGTTCTTTCCCTGTAGGGGCTGGACCAGAGAATCTGTAATATCCTCCCAGCTGCAAAAGTCTGATCCTCATTCAGTAACTTGGCTGAGGGTGTCCCCTGATGGCTACTTTGAGAACTGCACCTGCCGATTGGGCACCGGAAGTTTTCTAATGGAAGACCTCCTTCCCCAAATCGCCAGAAAAGACTGAGAAGGGCCTTTCCTAAGCCCGGTAGTGTCCTGCTGCCTGAGTCCTCCCAAGTCCAGGGGCTTTTCGCTGCCCCTTGGGTGGAAAGCCCCTCCTCTTCCATTCGGATCCCTCCACCCCGCCAGGTCAACCCAACCTCTGGAATTCTTACAAAACCATCCTAAGAGAAACCAGGAAGCCCAAAAGCTTCTACTTTTATATTCTCAAGCCCCCTCCATGACCCAAGTTGGGAAGGAATTGCTTCTAAATCAAGTACATGAACCAAATGTGATTAACCTGACCTCTTCAACCTTGCACGAATAAATATTTGCATCTTAATCAAATAAGCTCAAAAGTAGGGCAATTCTTAATTCAAATTTCATTAATTAAAAAAATTACACTAAGGGTAGAATTTTAGATGCCTGGGCTGTAAAAATATTTGATACAGGGTATGCCCTTACTGGTTTCCTTCAAAACACAGCAAATAGGTACTAAGTTTAGGCCTACCATTAGACATTATATACCATAAGAGTTCTAATACCTGGTATTTAATACCAAGGTATAAAGATTTAAATAACCTAATATGCCAGCCATCTAGAAATATTTACATATTAAAGGTGTATTTCTGGGGATACAAAGACCAATCCAAAGAATAAATCTTGAAGAGTTTAATGTAAATATGTGAGAAATCAGGTGGGGACATATTTTGAGGCTCAATGACCTTTTCGGCCACCTGTGAATGAACACAGGAGGGACCGAGACACCGGTGATGCTTAAGGCTCATAGGCAAGAGCGGACATTAAGAACTGCCCTAGCCCTGGCTGGTGTGGCTCAGTGGGTTGAGAGCTGGCCTGTGAACTGAAAGGTCACTGGCTCGGTTCCAGATCAGGGCACAAACCGAGGTTGCAAGCCAGGTCCCCAGCTCCGGGTGTGTGGGAGGCAACCATTTGATGTTTCTCTCCCTCTCTTCCCCTCTTTAGTCTTTAAAAATAAATAAAATCTTTTTAAAAACTGCTCTAAATTCACTCGCTTCCTAAACATGCCCCAGGAAGAGAATTCTTTTTGGCTCTGAGGTATTTGTAGGAGACAGTGTGGAAGTGAAGCAAAACTTGCCTTGGAATTAAAAGAATGGGTTTTATTCCTGTTTTTCCCATTTGTAAAACACATGACCCTGATCTTGTTCTTAAATTATATAACTGAAGGTACTGATCTGTATAATGTGCATATCTATCTTAAGGGTTGCTCTGAAACACTAAGCAAGATAACCTATTTGGAATTCCTGGCTGTGGCTTCCACTCATGCTAACATGGGATTACATATTTTGCTTTATGTGACCCCACGTGAAGAGAGTCAGTCCACATGGTCCCAAGGAGAGACTGTATCGAACACGAAGCCCGGCCTCTCAGTAGAGAGGCAAGAGTTAGAAGGGGGGGCGGGAATCCCCTCACCCTTCCCTGCCCCATCAGGGTTAGACTGGACAGACATTTACTAGGGCCGTTAAATATAACACAGAGGTCTCACTTCACCTTTCTTGCTCTCTCTAATATTTTGCCTATCAAAATCCTACGGAGTCTCTTGAAGATGCAAGGTTTATCTCTCAATGTCATTATTCAGAGAACACTGAAACTTCTCTTTGTGACATTCAAATCTCTAGGCAATGATTGGCTGTTTCTGTGAGAATTGTGCCTTCAGTCTTCTCACATACACGCAGTCAGGTGAAGCAGAGCGGAGGGAGGTCAAGCTGGGGCTTGACCACACGGACCACAGGGGCTCGGCAAGGTTCTACGGAGGGCCTGCTCCTTGGCTTGCGTCAAGGGACAGTGGGAGCCTCAGCAAATGCGTGTCTGCGAACAGATGGTCTGATCCCACACCCTGCACCAGATTCTATCCCGGCTCTATTGGCGTATCAAGGACTGCTCTCCAGCAGCATTTCGGAGTGCATGGTATTGCCTAGCAGTTTCGCCTCTTCTTGAGCAGGATTCCTTCCTTATTCCAGTGACGGTCCAGGGAAAGGGTGAATCTTCAAAGTCAGCCAGCACAACAAACATATGGCTAACACCCTTCTAAGACATTGCACACACGGGTAGGGAATCACAGGTGTGAGCAGGACTGTAAATACTATTGTTGAATAGTATCATATAGTCAGTGCCCTTACCCCTGGCATAAGTAACTTTGCACAAGGATCATCATCTCAATGCCGAGAGGGGGCAGGCAAGTACTGTAAACAAACAAAGCAGGCAGGGGGCTCACTAAGGTGTGGTGGGGACTATGGCAAAGTGGAGAATGTGAGCCAAATCCACAGGGACAACTCCAGGCTCTGGTTATCTTCAGGGAAAGCAAGCCCAGAAGTAAGTTTTCCAATTTTGCAAAATCTTGTAACCTGGATTTGTATGTGAAATCCCTTGATTTTGAAATGTCTGTGGCTAATTCTAGTTTTTAAGAAACTGCCCAGGCAAGCAGTATGTCTACAGGCAGAATTTGAGCGGCAGGCTGCCAGCGCCCAATGACTAAGATAAATGGCTTTTCACGTTCCTCACTTTTCTTGTCTCCCTCCATCCTCGGGAATTAAGTGGGAAGAAAGGACTACAGTCAGGTCTGGGCTTTTTTTTTTTTTTTAATTCAAGTTCACGTATGTTGTCTGTGTAGGCCGTCTATAGCTGAGGCATCTTGGGAAATTGCCGGGCAGAGGAGAGCACAATTCAAAGCTATTTCCTTTTCATTTCTGTTTATTTCAGCGGTAGAGCAGGAGGAACAATTATGTTGTTACAGTGACAGCCGCTTGTCTTGCAAGGCGAAGACAGGGGCAAAGAATGAGAGAGGCCCAGATAAGAGAGGACGGCCTACTGACCACAATCCCAGCGTCGGTGCTTCCAGCAAGAGGAACAGACAATTGCTTGCTCCTAAGGACTCATGGTCTTAAAACCACCAAAAAGACTTGACTCAAGTGTCTGAGACTGGATAAAACCCAATCTGTTCACACTTAATAGCAGTGACTAATTTTTGAAATTGCCACACTAATAGATCCAGGATGGGGTGGGGGTCACAAGAAATGACTTTCACGCTGGTGGCAGATGCGGCTGGACGTCCATCCCAAATCAATTTCACACTCCTTCTTGACTCAGAGAGCCTGGAGTTTGTTTAGGGTTCTGTCCCTCCCCCGACAGGACTCACTGGTAAATCCCTGTTGGGTGAGGTCAGTGCTCTGATTCACTTTCATCAGTGATGGGTTTAGGGCAAGCCTGTGACCTGGCCAGTCATTGAGGTATGAAGGACTTAGAAGCCTCTGGGAAAGGACTCAGAGCCATTAATAAGGGGGAAGATGTGACACCTGGAACTCCAGTAGCCATCCGAGGACTACAAGAGGAATTGTTATCTTCAGGACAAATCTAAGCCCCTGGTGGCACCGCCTGGGAAGACGGAAAGACCATCCTACTTGGAGATAGACATATTTCACTGAATGAAGCTCAGCTCCCCAACCCTGAGTCCCCCCTCCCTGTGGATTCCTTGTATATGAGACAGTAATTTTTTTTCTCTCTTATGCTAATTTGAGTTGAGGGTTTTCTGTTGCTAACAGCCAAAGGTATCCTTACTCATACAATGTTCATTCCTGAAGGCCTACAAAATCGTCTCTTTCCAATCCAAATAATGATGCTTTGGTCCACTGTGGACCTCCTTTACGATGGTGGTCCCACTAATTCTATAATGGAGCAGAAAAATTCCTACAGCTGAGTGACAGTGGAGCCACCATAAATTTGTGGGGCAGAGCATCACCCACGTGCTTATGGTGATGCGGGATACAACCCTGGGCTGCCAGTCATATAAAAGCAGGGCACGCACAATAACGTGATCATCGATGGTGATGATAAATGACCATGTTACTGGTTTGTGTATTTACTCTACTGTACTTTTTATCATTATTTTAGAGCTGTACTCTCTCCACTCACGTCTGCTGTAAAACAGTGTGCCGTGTTACACCAGCCACAGTGGCATACCTCTCGTGTGTACCGCATCCCTCACTTCATTGTTCTCTGGTGTTTGTTTCAATCTCATGTCGTTCTGTGCAGTAACGTGCTGCACAGGCTTGCAGCCCGGGAGCAATAGGCTGTCTCTTACAGCCGAGGTGTGTGGTAGACTGTACTGTCTAGGCGTGTGTAAGTGCACTCCGATGTTTGCACAAGGATGAAATCACCCGAGACGCCTTTCTCAGAAACTGTTAAGCAGTGCATGACTGTGTGTAGGAAGTATCACATCTTGTGTTTACTTTAGAAACTAAAGATGAGACCCTGGCCGGGTAACTCTGTTGGTTAGAGCATCATCCAAATATGCCAAGGTTGTGGGTTCGGTCCCCGGTTAGGGCACACACAGGAAGCAACCAATGAATGGATAAATAAGTGGAACAACAAATCAATGTTTCTCACTCTCTTTCTCTCTCTTCCTTCTTCTCTCTAAAATCAATCAATAACAAAGAATTTTATAAAAGAAATTAAAGGTGACATCTAATCAACAAAACGTGATCTCGATTGCAGTCCCTTGTTTTCAGAGGACAGATGTGGAGAAAGACTACTGTCCATAAACCAAGGTTTCCCGGCACTCAGAAAATACCTGGGGTGAGGAGACTCCTATTAAACATGCAGACCTGTTGTCTTCGGGTCTTCCAGCCACGTCAGGCCATGACCAGCTGGCTCCAGCTTGGTTCTTTGTCCCAGAGTCTATCTCCTAAGAGCTGACATGGCAAACACTGCCTACCCAACATCCATTCTTGTCTTTTTCTTATTAAAAATGTGGGTTTTTCTTTTGTGGGCATGTGTGGGGGGAGGGGGGTGTTGAGGAAAGGGGAATGGCTAGCCACGTCCCCAGCTGAAAAACTACATTTCTCATCCTCTTTTGCTGATGGAACTGATCATGTGATACAGTTCTGACCAAAAGAGACAAAGGTTAAGTGTTTCTGAGAAAGCTTTATTTTCATAAAACAGGTAGGCCCCGCCCTTTTCTGGTTCGCCTTTCTTTTTCCTGGAGGAACTTAAGGTGTGTTGGCTGCACCTGCCGTGGTCATTCTGCGACTGATTATGGAGGAAAAGTTAAGAAAACCACGAAGATGTTGGTTCTGAATCCTTAAATTATTGCACTGGCTCTGAACTTCGAGCCCCCAGACTTCTTGTGATAGGAGGGAAAATTAAATCTGTGTCTTCTTTAAGGCATGGACGTTTCATTTTGTCTGATTTGTATGTGTATCCAAATATAATTTCTAATTAACATAGACAAAACTCAAAAGTGCCCCCACTTCCCCAAAGGAGAGGGTCTGGGTTGGCCACCATCAATATAAGTCAATAGGGGAAATCCCATATTTGGAAATAAGAAACCAAATTAATATCAGGGTAGATTTTTGTATATAAACATATACATCAAAAAAACTCTCAGAATCAAATAAGTTAGGAGACAAAAGAGGACTTTTCAAAATACAAATGATATGGAATCATGCTCAAAGTGTCATTTTTTAAATCCTCACCCTAGGATATATTTATTGATTTTAGAGAGAGAGGAAGGGAGAGAGAGAGAGAAACATGGATGCAAGAGGGAAACGTTGATGGGTTGCCTCCCGTACTCAGCCAGACAAGGGATGGAACTCACAACCTAGACACGTGCCCTGACCAAAAATTGAACTCATACCTTTTGGTATACAAGACAGCACTCCAACCAGCTGAGCCATCTGGCCAGGACAAAGTATAATTTTAATATTTAAGTATCTCTTATGGGATGAACTTTAAAAATCCAGACAACACTCTTGGGAAACATGTGAAAGAGGAGAAAATTCATGATTTTTATCTGGATGACATTGAGGAGCAACAGATCTTGTTGTTTCTTATTTTAGGAATGAAGAAACTAAGGATGCAGGAAAGAGACGCATCGACACTTATACAACATATGCTCTTAGAGACTAAAAACCCAACTAATTAAAGAGAGTGTGGCCTTTAAGATGGAGGAGAAAAAAAACAAGAAAGGAACCACCTGCTGTTGTTATCTGGCCGTGTGAACATTTCTTCTCACGTGGGTGCAGGCTCTGTTCTAACAGTCTGACAATGAAACAATAACAGGACTTGGCCCCTCTCCCTTCAGCTGGATCACACACCCTGGCAGCACATCAATCTTTTTGACAGCATGGAGGAGTCTGGACTTTTCAAGGAGAGAGCAAAGATGGAGGAGGCTGGTATGAAAGTCTGGATCTTCCTCCGCCTTTGCCCCTGGAGGTATGGCCTAAAGTGACACCATGCAGCCTCGGTTTCCTCTTCTCTGCTCCCTCCATCCACCCCCACCCACAATAATAATTTTATCACTTCTTTGATATCCCCAAGTACGCCAGAAGTGGAACATTCACCAGAGTGATTTAATGATGTCAAGAACACAACAGCAACATCAAATATTGGGCAGGGTACGTGTTTTGTGCACTAAAACCACAGCCACCAGAGACGCGTGATTCCAGCGTCTGAGGGGAGGGTCTAAAACACACGCGTTCTCATTCTGGAGGTTCCTTCAATCCAACTGTGCTTAGATCTGCCTCCTTTGTCAGGCTACATGGTATGGGAAGTATGTGGGCTGAGTAGAGAAGAAGGAAAACCAGGGGGAAATAGATGTTTCTGAGTTTTATTCATGTCTAATTAGGGAAGTCATTAATTGGAAAACACGAAGCCCCAAGAGAGGAAGCCAGGAGTGTTTCCAGTGTATGTGATGACCAGTGTACCTGGTCCTTTTACTCTGGAAATGGCAGTAGTTCGTCGTAGGTTTCCCTTAAAGCGCTATTTCACAGGGTCTAATTAAAGCAGCCTGTGGCTGAGAAAATGACTGTAAATCCCACATTTTACTTCCATTACTCCCTGCACATTAGAGCTGGGTAAAAACAAATGCTCGGGAATGATAAATAGCTCCAGTAGGAGCTGCAAGGTGGGCCTTGTGGGACTTGAAATTATTCTGCACTGCTTGAAATGCCTGCCTGGTGTGTCCCTGAACCTCTGATCATAAGCAAAGACTGCCAAATTGCCCAGTAGCACTTAACAAACGAACAACAAATAAAAGACCTTGCCTTTAAGGAACAGATCTGAAGGTGATTATTGCTTTCTTCCCTTTTGGATTTTCCCTCCTGATTACTCAAGGACTTGCTTTCCTGCAAGGATTTCTAAATATTGTTACCTCTTAAAAAGCAATCTTCTCTTCTTGCTGTATGCACACACCGGGCCCTGCTTTCCCAGAATCCTAAGCTGGGCGTCAACTGTTCTCTATAATAGCAAAGGGGAAAATAATCAATGAGCAAATTCTTTCGGGGGGCAAAAGGGGAAGAAGACATCTGTTATTTGTTGCTGATCACATCTTTCAAATACTCTGTCTTCTTTTTAATAGGGTACCACAGTTGGAGTGCCATCCTCCCAAAGTAGAATCTTAAAAATTACATTTTCCACCCTGGCTGATGTGGCTCAGTTGGTAGGAGTGTAGTCCTGTGGGCTAAGGGGTTGAGGGTTCGATGCCAGTCGGGTCACGTGCCCAGGTTGCAGGGCGTTTGAGCAGGTGGCCACCCAATTTCTCTCTCTCTCTCTCTCTCTCTCTCTCTCTCTCTCTCTCTCTCTCTCTCTCTCTCTCTTCCTACTCCACTCTCTCTCTGAAAGCAATGAAAAAAAAGTCCTTAGGCAAGGATTTAAAAAACTACATTTCCCAGCTTTCCCCACAGCTAGACACAAGCATGTGATCCAGGTTCCACCAATTAGACACAGACTGAAGGCTGATTTGGAAGTAAATCAAGAGTGGAAGAGGCTTTGTGGGGCATAATGCTGTGGCGAAGGCCTTGAAAGACCATGCCAACTTTGGTAGTTGCGTGGAATGGTTTCGGGGTGGCAATGCATGCAATTGCCATCTCATCAACCCAGTCAGAGGCCTGGCTTTGAGCCCTGAACCTGCAAGTCCATCCTTGAGATCTTTTCCCTGCCTACTTCCTCTCCTAAAGTGTTCTTTTCCTACCTAACCCAAGGTGGGTCGATCCTGTTATCTGCAGCTGAAAATGGCCTGACCCAACAGGCACACACGCATATGTGACTGGACTTCACTTTCAAGCAAGGGTTCGAGAAAGCTCTTCGATAAAGGTATGGTAATCGTGACTTGGGCATGGTACCAAGGAGCTCCCCAAGGTCAGGTTTCAGTGAGTTGTTCTGGGCTCTCAGTCAGGACTCGTGGAGAAATAAATGGTTGCATCTAAAACACAGGGTCACATCAACTCTCACGAGACAACCAAACAAGTGGCAGTCTAGATGGGGTTATTCTAGACTGCTGGACATGCCGCCACCACGCCTGTCCTGTTGGAGGGTGAATCCTTCTGACAGGGCTTACCCCTTCATCATCATATGCAGGGCAGACGTAGGTTGACGCAGTTCAGGACTGAGTTCTTGGGAAAGACACCCAGGGAGCCCCAGAAGTGGAAGGTGATCAGTGAAACACATTTCACATATTTCCCCAAGTCTGGCTCTGTATCAGTTGTGAATCAGCATGGTTTTAAAAGAAATTAGAACACATCACATCTTATGTGAATCTTTGACAATCAAAACAGGAGGAAGATCAATCTCTTTACGGTTTCACGTGTGATTTCCCTAGACAAAGGAAATCCACGTGCGTGGCAAAAAGCTTTAAGATCTGCTGATGTGTGAATGCCACCATCAAAGTGGAACTGGTGAGTGTCACAAACCACCAGTCCACATTCTCTGAAAACGGAAGGGAATCTCTTGAATTCATCTTCTCCTCTTGCCATGGATCTAAATCTGGCTACGGAAACTACTTAAGACCGGAAATGAAATATTGAAAAAGCAGTGCTACTTAAATATACTCAAAGGGAGGTTTAAAATATGGTAATATAGAAACTGTTAAATGGTGCAGAAAAATCTGGTGACTTTAGGTGTTTGAATCTCAGTTCCATCTGCTATGCGACGCGTGGGCAAGTCACTTGATTTCTATAATCCTCTGTTTTCTTTTTTTTTTTAAAGATTTTATTTATTTATTTTTAGAGAGGGGAAGGGAGAGAAAAAGAGAGGGAGAGAAACATAATGTGTGGTTGTCTCTTGCGTGCCCCCTACCGGGGATCTGGTCCGCAACCCAGGCATGTGCCCTAGATTGGGAATCAAATGGGCAGCCCTTTGGTTCTCCCGTTGGCACTCAATCCACTAAGCCACACCAGTCAAGGCTGTTTCCTTATCAATTAAGTGATAATGCTTATTCTCAGCTTATTAAACTTATGAGGAGGATATCAAGAACCTTAGCAAAATATCTGGTCATGGTTGGGGCTGAGGAAATGGGAACCACTAAGTGATGCATCAGGCCAGCCTCTACCTTCAACTCAATCCATCTGATGATAATAGAGCATGAGCTTCTAGCAGTAGCCTTTAGAAAGTCTGTAAGTCACTACAAGGATTCAATAAGTGGCTTTCACATGGGAAAACTAAAAATTCAGCCTGCCCTCATCAATGAACACACAAGTTCATGATCAAGTTTTTTTATTAATCTCTGCCACGCTGTCCTCTCATTTGGAATTGAAATAAGAAGACCACCTGCCCTTTGGACAATGTGTTTAAGCATTTATTGTGAATGGTAATAGGTCAGGGACTAGAATGTAATGGACACATAGCCTAGATGCAGAGAGCAGTCACTGGAAGACTCTTTATGGAAAAATTATTCACAGCAAATAAATTTAAACCAAAAGATGCTGCTTGAGAACCACAAATTTAGTCAAGGTTGAAAGATACAGGAATAGTGAAGTATTTTGCACAAAGGAAATCTTGTGGCTGATCCAGTAGAATCATTGCCCATGGAACACAGTCTCTTAAGGGTTTTGTTTTGCTTCTTTGAGAGAGGCTGTCATTGTCATTGTCGTTCAGCTGGGGTTTCCTTCCTTCACGTTGAGAACCTGGAGCAGAGAGATCGGCAACTTAAAAAAGTGTTAGAAAGAGTTAAGCAAATGTAGTTAGTGATGCCAAAGTCCAATGCTTGAAGCAAATCCATTCCCAACAAACCACCGGCATCACCTGAACTAGTTAGAAAGATGAGCTCCCAGGTCACCCAGACCTACTGAACTGAAACCGGGGAGGGGGACCAGCAATCTGTGCTTGCACAAGGCCCCTAGGTGATTCTGACTGAGCGTGTGAATGCTTAAAAACCACAGCTGTCCCTGAGAGAGAAATGAACTTCCTCTTTTGGGGGAGCCACTAGATTTGGGGGCCTTTCTTAATATTAGCTTAACTTGTACTCTGATATGACTCAGGTATATTTTGACTAATGTTAGCAATTAAATATATTATCCCCAGGAGTTGTACTAAAGTAGCAGTGGGGTAGGGGGACTATTAGGGAATGTGGAATTTTAGTTCTCACTTGGCAATACCTCATTACACAAATCAAAGCTAGTTTATGAATTACACAATTATACACCACAAACCCATGACTATCAACGGTAGTAGTGTGGGCAACTTGGGAAGAGAAGGTAATTTGGGTTCCTGCCAATTCTAAGGGTATTGTTCAAGTTAACTAAGACTGAAGAATGAAAGCTATAATTTAAAAATACTTCTTCATTCACATACAGAAGCCTTTACCCACTGAGCTGAGAAACCACTTTTCATCTAAACTAGAGCTCATTACACTTTTCAAGAGCATAATGCTGGAAATGTAGGCTCCTCAACATCCAGACTAGCCATTTGTTCCTATTAAAGGAACCACTGATTTTTTCAAACAGGTTATTACCGGCTCTGTGGCTCAGTTGTCTTGGCCAGGTGCTAATGAGGCCAGGGCCTGGGGTTTGATTCCCACACAAGCCAATTTCTTCACTCTCCTCCATGAGCCCAGGATGCACTATTAAGCAGTGCCCACCTGCCTGTAGATGCTGCCATGCACCTGGCATTGTGAGCCACGGGTCATAAAAGGGGCCTGCTGAGGATGTAGGAAAGGGTCTATACACGTCCCCGCACTGGGGGAAAACATAGAATTGGGGCAGTTTGGCTCAAGGGAGAGGAGGTAAAGCTACAAGGAAAAGAAGAATTGTGTATTTGTGTATCCCAGGAGGATCAAGGACTGGGAAGCAGGAGAGGGATGGGGTGGGGGGGGGGGTTATGGCACATTCCTCTGTTCTTACACAGAAACTGTCAGGGTAATTAGAGGATTGTTAGTGATTCTTGGTTGCATGTTTCTTTTCCTGTATTCGGAACTTCCTTTGGAGTAGTTCATGTATTAATAGGTAATTCCTTTCTTTCTTTCTTTCTTTTAAAAAAAATTTATATTTATTTATGTTTAGAGAGAGGGGAAGGGAAGGAGAAAGAGAGGGAGAGAAACATCAATGTGTGGTTGCCTCTCGCACGCCCCTACTGGGGACCTGGCCCACAACCCAGGCGTGTGCCCTGACTGGGAATTGAGCTAGCGACCGTTTGGTTCACAGGCCAGCACTCAATCCACTGAGCCACACCAGCGAGGGCAGTAACTCATTTCTATTCTCCATACTGATGTGATAGGACAATGGCAGCAGTCCATGAAAAGTGAGGGCAAACTTGCTCATTTCCTTCCTTTCCATGATGACTTAGGCAACACATTCCCTAGATTCCTTTCCTGTCCACCGAATAAGAGGAGAAAACCTAAGGCTGCAAAGAACCATGAACTTCATCAAATGACAAGAGGAACCCAAAGGCCAACTTCAACCTCTATTGAAACCCAGGATGACCCACAACTACAAGCAAGATTATGGATTTGGGTCCCTGGACCTCATTGACCTAAACACTGGCCCCTGTCACAGAAACCAGAAAGTGATGTTCCATTCATCTTTGTAAGATGGGTGCAGTTCAAAGAAAACTAAGATGAACATTGAAAATGATTGGTCATAAATGCTGGTAAAGTTCAGGAGCTTGTTTGCCATGACATCATAGTCTAGATCCAGTGCGCATTTGCACAGATCTTTTCTGAATTAAATCAATATCTTCATCATCAAAACACAGGAAGACCCTCAGCGATTCCAACTACAGCTCTGGGAGAGTTGGCAACTGGACTTGACGTCTTATGTCTAACTTGGGAGAGGCGAGCATAGGTGGATAGTTTTTCATTTTAAGAAAAGCCCTTCAGCCTCTGAAAAGTCCTGTTGCTAATTCTGGCAATGCCTAGCTAAGTTATTAAACTTCTTTCTAACACCCAGAGATATATGGATTCCTAATAGAAACTATTCTTTTGGTATGCCCTCTTTGTGAATAAGACAACTGTAAGATGTTCTTAATTTTTAGGACAACGTACTTTCACTGGGATGGGATTTCCAATGCCAGGGGAGTGACAAGCTGTTTTGGTCTATGCAGATACAAAGCTGACTGTTGAATTTGCTTTTCATATTACCAGGGTATATATTCAAAAGAACAGTACCAATGCTTGCAATAGCTAACTATTCAACTTGAGGAGGAATGAGACAGGATGGGCTTTCTGAACTTGTAACAAGAAGGCATAATAAGATATAGTAGAAAAGCAAGGCCTGATTCTATAAAGATGCTTTTTCAGGTCACGTTGACGACTGATAAATATTGTCCCCTTAAAGCATTCACTGTCTATGACGGTCCACTCAATCCATCCCACACTGCTGCCACTCAGAGAGCTTATGGTAGCTGGTCTCTTTTACCTGCCTTCAAGCTTACAGAATAGTCTTCTGAACATGGTGGGGAAGTCTCCATGCTGGAGGAAGCAGTTGGACTTTCCTAACAACCCGAAGTTATGCAGAGCCAGGCTTGGCATAGTGCTGTTGAGCTCAAAGTGAGGCACTACTAATGAATACCATGATTGTGTGCATATTTTATGAATGAGCTGTGAAGGTAAGTCCGTGTCAGTGTCTGTAAAATTACTTTAGAGGGTTTTTGGATGGTGATTGGCATTATTCTTCAGACAAAAGAGAAGGCACTTCTGTTGGCCTTCCATCCACAGGCTGTCCCGCAAAGCACTTGACCAAAAACAGTCTTGGCCAGACAGAAGCCAAGAAGTCAATCACAAATTCCTGGGGCCCTCGGAGCCCTGTGATCCACCAAAAAAGGAGAAGTGGGGAGTTGGTCATACAACACTTGCGATACCTACCATGCAGGTGCAGACAAGAGACCCACTCAGGGCTTTATATGGAATTGTTATCTTTATATGTAATTGTTATCTATTTCTATATGGAAGTGTTGGTTGATTTAAGCCAGCTTTTTTTCCTCAATCTTTCTTCTAGAGATATTGCCTAATGCAAGAAATGAATTTTGAGTTTGAGTTTGAGTTTGAGTTTAGCCTAAAGACTCCACAGTGAAGGCACAGAACCTCCCCCCAGAGCAGAAGCTGAAGGTTGGCAGAGCCAGCCTGCACCTCAGGAAGGGCTGTCAGTCAAAGAGTCAGCCTCATGAAAAAGGAAGAAGCCAGCTCCCCAAGCTCCATGAGTGAAAGCAGTGTTGTTTCTTATCAGAAGGGCGAGCAGCAAGGCGCTACCACATCCTGCACCCTCCCCCGTAACATCACTGTAGCCTCGGCCCCAGCAGGTGTCTGTTTTGGCAGCACACTGTCCAGGCAGATGGCACAAGCTCTTGTCCTGATTTCACCAGTGAAAAGCTGTGTGACCATCTCAGTTTCCTCACTGAGACTCTATGGTGGAGAGAAGAACAGAATCTTCCTGCATCTTCCTCCTCAGACTGCTGTGGGCATTGGCAGACAAAATGCAGGTAAGCTGCTTTTCCCAGTACTTGGAGCATAGTAACTACTCTATAAAATTAGGTGTTATTACTATTGTTTCTAGTGTTCCAATTATTTTTGCCTTTTAGCATAAATTTCATGGAAGCGTCTTAATTCATGAGAGTCACTTCATTTTCAGCTGCTTCATCTTCTTCCCATACATTTCTTTCTTTTAACTTGTTTACTGTCCTTGTGTCTAAACAATGCCAGTTTGGTAGATTGTTTTTCCCTGCTTTCCATACAATTGTTTACAGGACAAATCAGTTGCCCTCAGGTATGTTCACCAAGTTTTGCCATATTAGGATGAAACCCAAACTTGGGACATTTTGCCTAAAAGGTCACAAACAAGAACCCTGTCTTCTAAAAACAGCTACAAAGAGGCCCTTCCCCCAGCGCCCATCAAAAGTAAAGCGTATCTGCAGACCCACAAGGACTTACTCAAATATGGCCTCACTGTCAAAATGCTCTGGTCGGGCCTGGCAGATTACAAAAAAAAAATCCCACCAATGCTCAGTTGCTAATACACACAATTGCTAATAAAACCCCTCAACTGGAGTTCTGAACCAACAGCATCTTGACGTGCTAAGAGGAAAAATAATCTATTAACGTTGAAAAGCGAAGATGGCGTGGCAATTGCATACTAATTTCTTTAGTGTGTACTGGCATCGGGTTGTGAAGGCTTGCACGGTAAACAATTTTATTCTTCCCTGCTGGACCTTCCCCTCCTTTCAACTCCCCCCAAGCACCTCCCACCTTCACCCCCACTCCCTCTTCCCCAGCAGGTTCATGATACCTTTGTGTCTTGAACCTACATCTCTCAAGTCGCTGCTATCCTCGGAATCCTGAGTAGACTGGAGAATACCCAGGGGCGGCCCCTGGAGGCGCTTGGTGACTTCTGGTCCCCTTTCCTTCCATGAGGCTTAGCAAATTCCTTGCAGCCTCTTCCCACAGAATGTACTCCCGCAGCCGGTGCTTCAGGCTCCCTCCCTCGTAAACATATGCAGACTCTGCTGTGCTCTTTTTCCCCATCAAGTGCCCTGTAAAAACCAAGAAACACAAACAGAACACCACAAATTTAACCCAGAGGAATGAATGAACGAGAAATTTAAAAGGACTCCAATTATGTTTGTGCTGCTTCCTCTTAAATGCAGAATAAATAGCATTTCATTACTAAGAGTTAGTTCAAAAACAACTGGTTTTGCTTTCTGTTCAAAATGCAAAATGAGCTGCGCAGAATTCAGACATGCAACTCTGGAGTCCTGGATTTGGTCCCAGCCCCTCTGCTAACGAGCTGGGTGACCTCTGCCCAGTCATTTAGCATCCCCAGTCTTCAATTTCTCAAATACAAAATGAACAGGTTGGACTAGGTGGAATCCAAAAGGAGCCATCCACATCTGAAATTCTATCACCAATTCTGTGTGCGCTGAGTCCCATTCCCAACTGAATGGTGGAATTTAAACACCATCCCCCAGCCAGTTTGAAATTGCTACTGAAAAGAAAGGTCTCGATGCTTTTCTTTGTGCGATTAAAAAAAAAAAGAAAGAAAGAAAGGTGTTGCTTATCTCTTATCTGTAATACAAATGTACCAAAGGAATTTTTCATTTAAACTTTGTCAGAATTTAGCCGAGGTTGAATCTAGGCAGAGCGTCACCTAGAAATTACAGTGTGGAAAGCAGGTAATGAAAAACCAGTTGAAGACAAGTTCTGACCGACACTTCCCAGGCATATCAGCACGGAATTTTCTCTTAGAGGGTTAAAATGGTCAGTAAATGTCTATCAAAGGTTCCACGTAAGTAAATAGAAGCTGTCGTGCAGAAGGCCAATCCACCAGAAACACAGAGACTCATGTATGCAGTGGAGACAGCCACGGAGTTGAAGGAGGTAGGGAATTCAAGGTCTGCATTCTTCACACTTTAGCCTATTGCTTAAATATACTCACATTATCTTATACACTTTCTTCATTTGATTTTTCCCCATCTTTCTATAATCAGCTATTATAGTATTTTCAAATTTCGGATATTAATAAAACTATAGTGCTTTTGATTTAAAGTTCACACTTTAAGAGCTCGCTGTGGCTCCAAAGTTGACTGGCATGAGAAGTATTTAAGGCAAATATGATGGGAATAATGTGTGACAGTCGTCAGTCACACAAAGTAGAAAGGGGCCCCTTCCCGGCAGCTCTGTACACCAAGAGAGGCCCTCGCCATGACTTCATTGCCGGCAGGTGATTGCAAGGTACTGTTTCCAGGGTGTGTAAATGCAGATCATCCCATTGGATCCACTCTGTAGTAAGTCTGATGACAACGAGACTTGCCAAAGGTCACATACATATAAGCAAAGATACTAGGATTAAAATCAGCTCTCAGTCCAGACTCTACTATATTATAATGCTCTGAAGTCTTTGAACTTCCTAAGACTATAAGGCAGTGAGAAATCATCCTGGGGTCTGGAAATAAGGATAAGGTCCACAAAAGGCTTTCTAATGTTATTTTTTAAAATAGAGATCATAGCCCTGGCCGGTGTGGCTCAGTTGGTTACAGCATCCTCCTGTAGGCCAAAAGGTCATGGGCTCAATTGCCAGTCAGGGCACATACCCAGGTTGCAGGTTCAGTCCTTGGTCAGGGCACATAAAAGAAGGTAACCAATCGACGTTTCTCTTTCACATCAATGTCTCTCTCTCTCTCAAAGCAATGAAAAAAATGTCCTCAGGTGAGGATAAAAATATTTTAAAAACAAGGATCACATATTCGTATACCATGAGTCATTCATTATATGACTCAGGTAACTAATTCTGTGAGTACTGGGGAGCCTTAAAATGACATTTTACTGCATAGCAGTGTGAGTGCTTTGTCAACTCGGTGCCCGGATATACACTAAATAACCTTGTATTTAGCCATAACAGTGATTGTATTGCACAACTTCTCAGGAAGTAACGAGGCACTTGGCTTTATTTATATGGAGGAAATTGAATCACGACAATGGGAAAGCAGGATTAGAACCTGATGCTCCCAGTAATCACTGCGGTGGCTCTTGCCTTCCATCATTTCCTATCATCTCGTTAGCATGCTAGAAAGGAGAAAGGCACTATGGCCAACGAAATGGAGGGGCAATGGAGATGCTTTTACAAAAAAGAATTTCATTTTTGTCCTGCCCAACTAATTTTGTGGACTTTGCTAAAAACCATTCTGTGACTGACTTAACACAGATCCTTGGGACATTTTTTTTTTATCATAAACACATTTATTTACTAACCAAAGGGTTGGTCCTAATTAAACTAACACTTGTAAATAGTTGCATGTAAAATGTTTGTGAGGAAGATAACAGGACAGTGATGGTGGGGGGGAGTGGGGAAGGTGGGGGAAGCATGGAGAGATTTGCTCATTGAACTGGGCTTGTTTATCCTCACAGCTAATTCCTGTCCAGAAGGATGATGGAATTTTTACTCAACTTTTTCATAGATCTGAGTACAGGTGACATTGTTCATGACGCATTCCACTACCATTTGCTCGCCTTCCAGTTTTCTTGTGATTGTGCTCTCCTTCCCATCTCACTCCTGATGTTGAGCCAATGCACCATTTACAGACAGTCTGAGTTTTTCTGCCATCAGCTGTAGTTTCTTCAAACTTCTCTCCCAGGTTACATGAGGACTGTGTCATTTTCAATGTGCTCTCACTTTTTACAGTGAGGTTTTTACTGTCATAAGTAACGATGAGTCTGGTTTGGTCATGGCACCCATTTTCCGCAGAGCCATTCCACCCCTGGTTCCTTCATGTGCTCATCGAAGCCTTTGCTCTCCACTAAGTGCCATCATCCTCCCAGTTGCTGAATGGTGGCCATGTAGGTGGTGGGAGGCATGCGGGCAACCAGAGAAGAGGGGTCCTGTGCTAGGATCATGGCCGGGACATTTTTTGAATTTTTAATATTTGTGTATTTGGTAGGTGGGTGGTGTTCAGGCTCCCACCCCTAGGTCCCATAAGGTCCTCAAGGAAAGGGCACCATCTATAACATCCCAGGGAAGCATATATTCCTGGGTCCTGCTTCACTGGTGAACCAGCAACTGTCAAATAACCATCTCCATGGCAACATGGATGATAGGCCCACTTCCACCTCTTTTCCCATCATCTTTTTTTTTTATCTGTTCATATCATCATAATGGAGACCTCAGCATAGACAAAGACAGGCACTTAAAAAAAATAAAACCACGCCCAGAGGGAAAAAAAGCTTTTGTCCTTTATAATCAGTTAAAACATAGCACTAAAATGGAGCATAAATGAATTCTCTTCAACTCAAAACTTGAAGATTACCCTAACTCAGGAAATGGCCCATTAAGACAAAGTGTTGAGTACTTCTAGGAGCTAGTTTTTCTGGGCAGACACTTAAACCATATTTCACAGTTTCTAGAGCAGTGCTATGATGTCAAGCCATTCTGTGCTGAACACAGGTATTCAGAATTCTAGGGCACACCTCACATCAAAGTTAGAGCCACCATCAGGGCTGGCGTTGACCTCTGTTTCCATCATCCACACCCCCAACATATACATACACACATTTCCAAGAACATCAAGCCATATAAGGATTTGTTAAGTTTTCAATTTGATAACTTGTATTCCATTGCCACACCACACTTCTCTCAACAGACAGAAGCAATTCATTTAACAAACCTGCAAATCTGTGCTGACAGCAATACGACGCTTTAGTTTGATAATAATTAAAATGAAACGGCATGTCCTCTGTGATTGAGGATGACAGGCATTCACTTAGGATAGTGGCAAGCTAAATTTCAAAGCGAACAGTACTCAGGCTTGTGAGTGCTCTGCCCAAAGCCAACTTCCACTCAACCACAATGTCATTTCAGACCCCAACGTAGTTCCTCCTTCTCCTCCTACTTTCCTCAACTCTACAGAGCCAGCCAAGGGAGAAAAAGGGAAAAGATTGTGTTTGAGAGCAATAACAAAATTTAAGGTTGCCACAGGTCCATGTGCTTTTGGGTTAGGAATGCCCAAGTGCCACTAAGGGTGGTTACATGTCAGATGCTCTGAATGTCTGGGGTCAGATGTGCTCTGGAACTACAGCAATCAGGGTTGGCTTACCCCGGAAACGACATGGCTCCAGCTCCCCAGCTAACTCTCTTGTCCTCCCTCTGACCTGCAAGGGTTACCTAATAATAGAGCCTTTTTAATAAAAGATTTTAGTTATTTCTTTTTTGTAGAGAGGGAAAGGGAGGGAGAAAGAAAGAAAGAGAAACATCAATGTGTGGTTGCCTCTCGAGCGCCCCCCACTGGGGACCTGGCCCACAACCCAAGTCTGTGCCCTGACTTGGCATTGAACCAGTGACCTCTTGGCTCACAGGCTGGCACTCAATCCATTGAGCCACACCAGCCAGGGCTATAGAGCCTTTTTAGTACAAAAAATATGGATGAGCAAAAAGAGGTTGGCAATCTGAAGTTTCATTTCACCTTCCCAGTCCACCTGCTGGTGTCTCAACTGGACAATGACCATTAGGTCTAAGGTCCCAAAAGCTCTTTCGAGTATCAAGTCTAGGTTTGGCTTCTTTCACACCTTGTCATTGTCTTCTCTTGAGGATGGGTTTTTGCTGTTGTTATTTCTTTTAACTTCACCATCCCAACCTCCCTTCTCCGTGCCCACGCCTGAGTCCCCATGTCCCTCAGAGATCACAAATGCTCTCATCCCTCAGGCTGCCAGAGTCTTTCAGGGACAATGAAAACAACTGTTGCAATCAGGAGCTTTCAAATTCTCTGATTGAAGCATACACAACATGGAAATGCTGAGGAAGTGACAGCTCCAGCCATCCCTTCCCATGAGTTCCCCCAGACATCACACGGAGAACCTGTGTGGCTGATAGCGTCACAGGTTAGGCTGATACCCGCGGACTAGAAAGCATCTTTCCAGCACACCCCCTGCACTCTTAAGTAGATGACTACGGAAACAGAAACAAACACCGCCACCATCCCCACCACTACCATCCCTAAATCTCCTCAGGGACGACCAGCATCCCAGGAAACGTTGGGGTCACCGTAGTTGGCTTTATGGGGAGGTTCCTGAGGAAACTGGGCACTTTGCATTTGCTAGAGGTTATATTTGGCGTGGACGGAGAGCCCCCTAGGTGATCTCTGGGAGAGCGCAAGGCTTCAGAACAGCTACCTGCCTTCCAGTTACCCGCTGGGGGCTCCGGGGCGGGGAAGAGCGAACCGTCAGCCTGCGCCTGGGGAACAGGACTTGTTGGCAGAGGAAAAGGGAAAGAAGCGAGGGGAGAGGGTGAGGTCGCGTGTCTGGAGAGGTGGAGAGAAGCGGGGCTCCAGGAACAGAGAGGCCGGGATCGGAGTGGAATGCAAGCACGATCCCCGGAGCGCCGAGCCTGCTGGATAGAAAGATGGAGGGTTGGGCAGAAGGGCAGAGAAAAAACAATCGCTGCAGAGGCAAGAGGGGGACTGAGGAAATTCAGAAGAGCCACAGTGGCGGGATTCAGGCACTGCTCTCTGAACACATTTGAAACCCAGGGCGGGAGCGCGCGCCACTGGTCCCCCACCTGTGGCTTCGCCAGACGCAAAGGCGCAGCCTTGGTTCACGCGGAACGGAGTGGAGGCCACCGGGCTGGACCAGGGCTCTGAGACGCGCTCGAAGACCCAGCTTCCCTGAGTTGTTCAGGGAGAGAACAGGCGGGATAAAATGAAGGGGTGGGTAGGTGCGGAAGGAAGGTAATCTCCCTCGCCTAAGTTAGGTGTTTTTGGAGAGCTGCACGCCGGCTCGGTTGCCCTGGGCAAGAGGGAAGACCAAGGGACCGGCCTGCAGCTGCTGAGAGACTAACGGCTTTCCAGGATGGGGAAGAGCGGGGTGGAGTTTTGGGAGATAGGGGTTGGTGTTTGGGTAGAAGGATCGGAGCAAACCCAGTCCCCAAAGTCGGGCCCCAGAAACGCTGAGAGATGGAGAGACGGCCCCCAGCTCTGGCTGGTCCCGTGGAGGACTGGTGCGCGCCGGCCACTTACCCACCGCCCAGTGGTTGCCTCGCGGGTACATCTTGGCCAGTACAGTCTCTCCGGCTGCCGGCACCGGGGCGGCGGGTCCCCGGGGCGCCTGGTAGAGGACCAGCACTAGCAGGACGAGCGGCAGCTCGCGGCCACGCATGGTCGGGACAGGAAGCCCTGGGAGCGCGCAGTGAGGCTGAGTGGAGAGTGAGCTCTCCCCGCCAAGGAGTGACCGCGGGACCAGGACCAGGAGCTCTGCCGCCGCCGTCCGCGCCACTGCTGCAGCCTCCGCCAGGCCCAGACTTTATACGCGAGCCCGGGCGGGGGGGGCCGGGACTCCTCCACCATGGACCCGATCGCTCTGACGTATCCCTATAGCGAGCCGGAGCGCCTGGACAACCGTCCCGGAAAACCATCCATCTCCCGCTGGGTAATGAAAAGGCTGAGTGTACATTGTCCCTCCGCCTCCCCCACATTAGATTAATTCTTCCCATCCTCGACGCCTTCGCTCCAACACAATTTAGAGAATTGCTCCCTCCGTAGCCTCACCTGGGTGCCTCCCCGTTAGCTGCCTTCCCATCCCGCAAGGGGGAGCGGGTGACCCTGGGGCCGAATCTCAGCTGCGGCGGGATGAGGACAAAGGATGAATCGTTTTAGGTTCAGCTTTGCTGGAAGGGGGTTGGAACCAGAACTGCAGAGACTTCCGACTCTCGGGCGTTTTCCACTCTGTGGACCCCGGCCCTCTTCGCAGTCCCTGCCCACAGACCTCCAGATGCTTGTCACCCCCACCCTCTGTCCCTCTCACCACCACCACCACCACCACACCAGCCGGGTTTTCAAGGCGCCCCTGCCCACTTGTACGGTGGATGGAGACGGAGGGAGGGACAGCAAGTTGTCCTACACACCTGGCTCGTTTCACAAGCATATTGCGTCCATATAATAGAGGAAACTTTGATGCTAATGTCCCTGGCTGTGTCTACCAGAAAGCTCACTGTCCCTCAGCTGCTATTCATACGCCTCTCCAGAGTTGCCCAACTTCCCTTTGCTCCTTCTGTTCTCGGATGTGAAGAGTGGTCACAGGCCCAGCTCCCTGTATTCTCAGTGCCATGGATACAAAGGGATAGCACCATAGCGATGCTACAATAAACAGAAGCCAGTAGGATGCTGCCGCAGCCTTTGCTGCCAGAGCTGGGGGTGGATTTGCGTGCTCCTGCAGGCCTATTATTCCTCACCAGTCCTGGTGAACTGTCTCTCTGGTGGGTCCTGGGTATTGCACGTCAGTGCTGGTGCTGATACTCGAAACTGAAATCACGATTTTCTTGGAATGCCTGGTGATTCAATGCTTGTGTGCCGTTCTTAGATGATTACATGTGCACCTTGCACAACTGAATACTCCTGGGCTCAGAAGAGTGTCTCCATGCGTGTGCCTGGCTAAGAGGTAAAAAAAAAGTGCTGATTTTAAGATCACTGTGAGTAGCCAAGGAAACACAATAATACAAGTAAAAATCAAAAGGAAAAAGTCCAAAACTAGCGCAAACTCCATCTTCCTGGGTTCCGGCCTCTGCATCAGATCCCGGGGCTCAGTAAGCAGGTGCTGCCCTGTCAGGAGACCATCCGCAGTCTCCTGCCTCCCACTTGGCCATGAGCTTGCTTGAACACAGGGACTTGGTCTTGTTTCTCTGGAGCCAGCAGAGAGCCTAGATCAGAGTGGTGCTTGGTGAGAATTTGACAAATGAACAACTAACCCAAGAAATGCTCAGGTCTAAATGCCTTCTATTATACAACCCCAGGTCTTTAGAGGAACATTAAACCCGTATCTCTCCAGATTAAGCTGTAGAAAAAATGTGTTTTCCCCTTAGTTTAATCAAAATTATTTTAGAATCTTTAAATTTCTGCCCCATGAGACTGAGGAAAAACCATTGTAAGTAAATTAGTGGGTGGGAACAGTGCTGTGGAAAACATAATTCTGCTGATTCAGGCAATTCACTATGTGTGTGCATGTGTGTGTCTATGGCAGGACAAGAGGCCCCTGAGTCCCTCCATTGAGCTCAGTTCTTGCTCCAAGCACCCCAGCCCCCAGGCTTTCTGCACTCAGTCTCAGGATGGCCTTTTGACTAGCTTTGGTACCCTGTAAGCGCAGTGACTTCAGCAGCATTGCTCAAGGCTGCATCCACAGTGCCTGGCCCAGTCCTAGGCTCAGAGAAGAGATGCAATAGATGTGAATGGTTGCATTGTCCCCTCCCCTGTCCACACCAGACAATGAACTGTTACCAGTTGGAGAAAGAAATGAATGGGTGTTTGATGCCACCAGCATTGAATGAGCCCCAGTAGACCCTGGCTGGGTGTCCTTCTCTCATTACTTTTGAAATCTTCATCACAGCCCTGCCAGAGATGACCTGCCCTACCGACTTAGTTAAGGGGCAGCCAAACTGCCACGGTACAGAAAGCTTACAATGCAATGTCACATTCAAGAGAGAGGTTTGTTTCTGTTTCTCTCTTTCATTGTGGTCTAGGGCAGGTGTTCTTGGTTGGTAGGCAGCTCTGTCCCACACGTATACTCAGAAACCTGGGTTCATTCCCTGTTCATTCTTGTGCCTCTACTATTCCCTGGCATGCTGCTCCTCAAAGGGCTGGTCCTTGGGAAGACAGGGAGCTTGCCCCAGCGTGTACATCAATGCACCACTTCCTTTATTAAGGGCCCCTTCCTTCATTAAGGACCCCTTACTATGAACACAAACCTCAGCTGAACTGTGCAATGATCTTAGTGACTTGCGTTCTGGCACAAACTCTTCATCTTGCTGTGGGTGAGTACCAGAGTATTCGAGAATGAGCAGCTGGTACACGGGCCACACTTAGTCAGCACTGCCCTAGTGTGCTGTCCCCAAGATGGCAGCTGCCAGGAAGGGGAAAGTGACATATACCAGCTCCAAAGTAGCATTTAATCTCTTCTGCTCATATTTCAATGGTCAAAAACTCAACCACACGGCCACAGGTGACAGGGACTAATTCTTCAATCCATCCAGTGCAGAGAGAGCCGAGAGAAAATAGATATGAAGAGCGACAGCTGGCAGTAGAATCTGGCCAGCAGGATGGTGGTTTTTTATTTTTGATGTGGAAGACTTCCAGGGCCATACCCCGTGGGCTCTTCTCTCTGCTCTTGGGTGGCATTTTCCAGGAAGTTCCATGGCTAATTCCCATGGGCTTTCTAACTCCACAGGGCATGGAATATACATCATTTTAGATTTATAAAGAATTCAGGTTAGTTTCTATCTTATCTCTTCTGCAGTGAATGATTCTGTGATGTCTTTTTTTTAAATTTATTTTATTTTTGATTTTACAGAGAGGGTAAGGGAGAGAGGAAGAGAGGGAGAGAAACATTGACCAATTGCCTTCCACATGTGTCCCAGCCCCAACCATCCAGGACACAAGCATTTGCCTCCCCTGGGAATTGAACAGGTGACCTTTCAGTTTGCGGGACAATGCCCAACCAGCTAAGCCACACCAGCCAGGGATCTGTGATGTGATTTTTAAGGGTGTTTCCCCAAAGGCTCAGAAGGTCTGGTCTAATCAGGCCCATTTGTGTGCTGGCAAGAGAGACCATTTAAACTAGCTGGAGCCAAGTGAGGTTTGTTGTAAAAACACAGTGGGAATTTCAGGAAATTCAAAGACAAGGACCGGTGTGGTTCATCTGGGTCTCATAGGAGCTAGGACTGGCCCCAGTCCCCCTAGAGGCGCTCCCCACAAAGTGTTTCATGTCCATATCTGTTCTTCTCTCTGTGGGTTACTGACTTCCTTGCCCACCGTTGAGTTTTCATTCCCACACAACTTCAGCCACTCTGTAGCCACTGTGTCCTAAGGGGACTTTTCACTTGACTTCCTGTCTTCTGCCTCTGCTGAAACTGCCTCCACCTCTCAGTGCCCTAATTCTGGTTTCCCAGAAAAAAAGGGCTTGGTTGACCCAGCTCTTACATTGACCCAGTCACACAGGTTAGAGGTTCCTTAGCAGCTTGCAAATGAGGAAGTCTAGAAGGTTCCATCAACTCTTGTCTAGTGCTAGAAACACATGGTGACAGCTGTGACATGTCCACTTCACAGGGCACTGGGCAAGGCAGTGTTCCCCTAAAAGAAATGGGCAGGGAAGGCCCATATATCTCTGTACAATGGCCCTTCTTCCCAGATCTTCAGGCACTCGTTGTTTTGTGCCTGATCTTCTAGGGTTCGTGCTGTTTCCTTTTCACACAATGATTCCCAGACTTAGCATCATGAAGGGCATTTTTTATTTCTCCCACAGAGTTCAGGCTGGGCCTTTTACTATAAAACAGCCATCTTGTTTTTGTTTCCCATCTTTGTTCATCAAAGACATAAGGAACCATCCATCGGAGCTTCTATTTACGTTGAAATAACCAGTCTTACCACAGAGAGTTGATGTCCACAATTCCAGCTTAAATCCATGAAACACTGCATTTTAAGTTCATCTTCCAGGCTTCATCAAGAGAAAATGTATGTTTTAGGGCAGCTTTTTGAAGTATGGAAAATGACTCGTGTGTCTCTATCCTTGCCCTAAGGGGATTCCAAGTTGGGAATCAGTTTTGCTGTAACTGGTCCTTTATACACTGGTGCCTGTGAAGCTTTGAGGGCAGGCCTTGCTGCAGTGAGGTGCCCTGAGTCAAGGCAGAGCAAAGAAGCAGGCTGAGAAGGGGGGTGAGGGGGACAGGGCAGGGGACAGGGAAGTGCTGGTGTCCTGCCCACACATGGGTTCTAATTCTGCCTCTGCCGCAAGGAGCTACTACAATATGACCGCAGACCAGCCACTTAGCATCTGCATCTCAGTTTCTTCATCTATAAATTGAGTTGGCAATACCTCTCGCCCTAGGGTGTTAGGAAGATTACATGAGGTCATGTGTAGCTACTGATGGGCAGCTACTGATTTATTATAATCAATAACAATAGAGAACTATAATGAGGGCAAGCTAATTTTTATCTTAGATTGTGAATTTTAAGACAGCATGATTTTGTTGATCAGCACCTCACCCAATGCCACATGCTATTTAGATCCCCTGGGGAGATAACTATACACATAATAGCTGCCACTTAGTGCGTGTCTACCATGCACCAGGCATGGCACATGGTTGTGCCTATACTTGCTCGTGTAATCTTCACAGCTGTCCTGTGAAGAAGATGTAATTCATCCCATTTTATAAGTGAGGAAACTGAGGCTCAGAAAGGTTAGATAACTAACCTGATGCCCACGGGGTAACAGACAGAGCCCAGATGACCTCAGCTCCATCTGATTCCCAAGCCCTGCTGGTGGTGCATCTGGTGAAAATGCAGTTCTTTGTACTTCCAGGATTTTTCTGGGAGTTGGTACATTTCATCACCCAGAAGGCATGAAAAGTATATTTAAAATAATC
Source organism: Macrotus californicus (assembly GCA_007922815.1). Lineage (NCBI taxonomy): Eukaryota > Metazoa > Chordata > Mammalia > Chiroptera > Phyllostomidae > Macrotus > Macrotus californicus. The sequence goes on along the minus strand of VMDR010000755.1, from coordinate 81,628 downwards.
AGGGATAATTTTTAGAGGCCTTTGGGTGAAATCTCACTGTGAATTTCTCTGCATGTTTTCAACAATTCTCCCCCCCTCCCCACCCCACTCTGCCTCTAGATTTGTTCACGTCGTTTCCAATTTATATGTGGAAGTAGGTGGGAGCCCATATTTTTGCTTTTTGGAGGATTAACAGCCTCGTAGTTTTGGCTACAGTAGCAATGGCCAGAGTCCCAAAATATAGCCCATAATGTCTGAAACCGAAAATATATTTCTCAGATTTGTGTACTTGAATATCCTACTGCACAATCCTCTTTGAAACTGAGTATTCCTGGCATTTCATCAATTATCTTCCATGGCCTTCTGAATTACTGGGATGGGTTGGAGGGGCCATTACCCCAGACTCCTGACTTCCAGTTTACTTCCTTCAGGGCATCTCGACCTCCACCCTGTTTATAATTTGGATCTGATAATTCCTTGTTGCGGTCTGCTGGGGTCTGTCCTAGTCACTGTAAGATGTTTAGCAGCCTTCCTGATCTCTACTCACAGGTGCTAATAGCACCCCCCTCAGTGGTGACACCTCAGATGTCTGCAGACATTGGTAATATCCTCTTGGTATGGGGGAATTATCCCACCTGAAAGTCTCTGCTAACTGCTCATCCCCCTTAGCTGCTTTCTTGCCAGGTTCTCCTTGTGTCCACATTTGAATATCTCCAGTGCTGGAGAACTCACTCATTCTCATCTTTGGAGAACATTCGTGTTTGAAAACTCTTCCTTATATTGAACCTAAATGTGTCTCTCTAGCTTCTCCCCAACATGTGGTCCTATTCTGCTCTGCCCAGTCCTTCTGATTACTTATTCCCTCAAGTGTTTGCAGACACCGTCATGCCCGCCCTCAATCTTCTCTACAGCAGATCATTTCTGTCTCGTCAATACTACCTCAAGTGCCATGATGGCTCCTTCTCTCCCTATTCTGACTGATCTGAATGTCCTCGACTGTAACTATGTCTTCTTTAAAGTGGAGAAAGTGAGCCCTGGCCAAGTGGCTCAGTTGGTTGGAGCATCATCCTGTACACCAAAAGTCTGTGGGTTTGATTCCCAGTCAGGGCACAAACCTAGGTTGTGGGCTCAATGCCCAGTCCAGGCTCAGGGAGGCAACCAGTCCATGTTTCTCTCTCACATCGATGTTTCTCTCTCTCTCTCCTTCCTTCTCATTCTCTCTCCTCCCCCTTCCTCTCTCTCTAAAATCAATAGCCATATACTCCAGTGAAGGTTATTTTTAATTTTTTTAAGTGCAGAAAGTGAGACAGGGGTATTGAGTCTGACTACACAGGAACCACTTCCTTGAATCACCCCCTGAGGGCGCCAAGTTGAGCTTCAGTCAAGGGATCTGGTGAGCAGGGGGCATTGTTTTCTAGAACTTTCCACAGTTCTATGCCTATGTCACTTTACCTCCTGGGGAAATGAAAGCCACTGTCCGAGCAGCTGCCTGCTCCAGGTCAACCCTGCCTGGGAGGCTGGAAGGTGGCAGATGTTATCCGCACACCTCAGGTAGCACACAGGTGCACACTGAGGCAGCCACAGGGCCAGAGCAGGGTCAGATTGGGGCTGGCACAGTTCTGGACCTGAGCAACCCTGGTTCTGTCTTCTAAGAACCTCTCCACAGAGGCTATACTCCTTCTCTTGCTTTTTTCCTGGGATATTTGTAAGAACAAAAATTTAAAAAGACCATGCATGTGAAATTACCGTATGCAGTCTATGTGAAGAGCTGACAGCACATGCAAAGCACGATTGTCTCAGAAGCATCACCCTCCCCTGGCCAGCTGTCTTCTCCGGGCTGAGGCCGCTTAGCTCTGGCCAGGCAGAGTTGCAACCGAGTTTAGTAGTGAATTCCTAAGAAAAAAAAATTATTCAGAACAATCTCTGAAATGCCATTAGTTTAATCTGATTTGACTTATCAAATCAAAATACAGCTATCCATCTCTCTCATGGTCCTTCATGGTGACGCCTAGCGCTGCGGCACCCAGGTATTGAGATGGGTGGATTGCATCACAACAGAAACGAGGGTGTCTGGTGGGCCAAGTGTACCCGCAGAACCTCCCAGCACAGCCTCCCAGAAATGCTGGCCGCATCCATGGTGTGTAGTCATGCAGAGGGAGAGCCTTCCAGAAGCCGTTCCTATAGACTGTGATTTACATTTCCTTAGATACACTCTTCTGAAAATGAGCAATAGGAACAGGCCCCTCTTAGCCCCAGATAGGTTCACACTTTAGCCAAAAGAGCAATTTTCTACCTTTTTTTGGCCTCATGGCACATATACACTAATGGCTAAAATTCCACGGCACACTGAAAAATGTGTTTTTTGCCCAACTGACACCAAAAAAAGAGTCTAATTTCGATTCATTCATATTGGAATGGCTATTGGGTTGGTTGTTATCAATTTTTTTATTTGACAATCTAAGGAAAAAGAGTCATGTATGGCATGCTTTAAAATTCTCTCGCGCACCCATTGAACGCCGCCAAGCCAGAATGTGTCAGCTGCTCAGACCAAGGCGCTGCAGGAATCGGGGTGCTCAGTGGAAGGGAGGAGAAGAGGAGGCTGTTGCGATACATTTAGTCACACCCCTAGTACCCATTTCTCCTTTCATCCTCGCTCACTCCAGGCCCAGCCTCAGGCAACGGTCCCAGCTGCTTCAGCTCAATCACAGCGATCCTGTACCCTGCTTTCCCTTCTCTTCCTGGGCAGGAGCGGCCACGTGACTTTTGGGCCAGGAGGTCCTAAATGGAAGTCAGCTTGTGGTGACTTCTGGGAAAGTTTTTGCCTTCAAGACAAAGGGAACAAATATAGATGGCACCACCCTTCCATCTTCTTCCTGCCTCGGATGCAGACATTCCCCTCCGCCCTGGCAGCTACAACCATGAGAGAAAGGCCAAGAAATAGAGGGGTGTCAGCCCAGGCATTGCTGTAGTGGGAAATTGTCACCAGTGTCTGCCCACCCGTCTTCTTGTTTCATGTGACAAATAAACCCCTATGGCAGTTGAAGCCACTGCTAATCAGGTTTTCCTTAGAGCCAAACAAATCTCTAACGAGGTTGGGGAGGTTCTGAAAGAGTAGGAAGAAGCATATTGAAGGCAAGTATCATGATTCTTTGACTAGAGCCAACAAATAGAATTTGTCTTATAAATAGGATTCACCATTTCTCTCAAACTTGCTAAGAGTCTTCTAGGTTTTCTATTTCTTTGTTTTTATTATTTTATAATATGTGTATTGATTTTAGAGAGGAAGAGAGAGAAACATCGACTGGTCACGTCCTATACATGCGCCAATCAAGGATTGAACCCCAAACCTAGGTACGTGCCCTGACTGGGAATCGAACCACCAACCGTTTGGTGTACGGGACGATGCTCCAACCAACTGAGCCACACTGGGCAAGGCTCTTCTAGGTTTTCTCCTCAATTTCTGTATTGCAATTTGTTCCCCAAGGAATATGGGTTGACAGTCTTTTCTCTGCCATTTATTGTGTGACCCTGGGCAAAATACAACCTCTCTGTCTCTCAATTCCCTCATTTGTAAAATGTGGAAAACAATATCTGGTTGTTGTGAGGATTTTTATAAATAGCTTTAAAAAACCACTTGAGCATTTTAAAGTGTTTTCTTTTTAATATTATTCTATGTTACCTTGTTTTTTAAGGAGATTTTGCAGCAGGGTAGTGGAAAGTTTTTTCCATTACTCTGATCTTTATCTTCTAATTCTATATTCTGTCATAAGAACTCTGTTCTTTAATATACATGCATGTGTCAGAGTCACAAATAAATGTCCATCAGCATTTGTTAGAGTTTTATTTTTAAGCTAGATAAAGTTTTTATAATAAGGAACTGTAGGAACTCAGTAAGTGCTGCTGATGATGACGATGATGATGATTGTCAAAGGATGATGCTTTGCAAAGCACCTGTGGCCGCAATTAGAGTTTCGACTTCACCAGAAAGCTCTGTCCCTACCCTAAACAGGGACTGCAGGGGCCGCTGGTTCTCATCTGCCACTTCCCATTCCCGGCTGCAAAAGCTCCTTAAAACACAAGATGGGAAGTTATCAAGCCAACCTTCCGAGGTGTGTTGGAGGAATACCAAGTTTCCCTTTAGCTTGTCTCCCACCACCCCAATCTCCCCCCCACCCTGCCTGCCCCGTTCCCCCAGATTACTCAGATCTTCAAGTATAATCAAACTCAACCACGTAATAGTTTCCCTTTTTTCATTAAATTCCATCTTATTTAGTTCTGACTAAGGTTCTCAAATGTCCAGGTCCTTTGGTAATTTTAACTTTAATTTATCTTCTCTATTTGCCATTTCTCATTCATTTTGCATTTTCTGCAAATTTAATCTAAGTCGAATTTACTTTGTCCTCCAGGAAGTTAATGAGCACCGTATATTGGATGATATGGCTTCCTGTACCAAGCCCTATGGGATCCTTCTTGATTCTTATTCACATTCAGATCTAATTTAAGATGCCACTAATTGTTACTTGTACTGACCATTTGTCAACAAAACTCAAAACTACATTACCGTCAAATCTTCCAGGCCCTCCTTCTTTAATTGCTCTATGAATTGCTTGGGTCAGAGGTTTCACATCAAATAAATGTTTAAACAAATTCCCCTGCGGGGTTTCAAATCCTTAATTGTGTTCAAAAATGGCTGTGCTGGTATTAGGGAGAATAATTGGGGCTTTTGAATCTGCCCAGTTTGGTGCTCATTAGATTCTCTTTCGCCATATGCAGACAGATCGGTTTTCTTATTAAATTTCTTAAATTCTTACCTGGAAGGACAGGCAGACAATGAGAAAGCTCATTTCCTGAGTCATTATGTTGATGAATATCCCTTTGCTTCTAGAGTTTGGAACCCTCCCAGACCATAAGATCGTGGTTCTCTCCACCGTGTGTACAATGGCTTTGAGCACCCTCAAAAGCCTGAATTGTCCCCCACTTCTGTTGGCTTTAATGACTCCTTACCTAGTTAGTTAGCCAATTATTAGGTTATCTTCTAACCTAGTGTTTCTCAACCTTGGTCAATTTTTCCTCACCTCTCATGCCCTCACTCCCAGCTCTCAGCCCCCCAGCACCAGGACATTTGGTAATGCCTAGAGACACTTTTTGGTTGCCATGACATCAAGGCAGGGAGTGGGGAGATCAGTGCAGGGGTCAGTGCTACAGACATTGAGTGGGTAGAGGCCAGGATTTGGCTAATCCTCTTACAACACACAGGACTGTCCCCCACAACAAAGGATTTTCTGGCCCCAAATGTCAACATTGCTGAGATTGAGGAATCTTGTGAAATCTAAGCTATTCTCAAAGCTGCCCTCTCCTCCCCCATCACCAGCCCCAAGAAGGAGGGAGCAGTTAACTTTGTTGAGGAGTGAAGAGACCTGCTCCCTGCTGGCTGGTCACTTAATTCTCTGGGCTACAGCCCCCTCATCATCAAGTTTGGGTGAGAGTTGGGGACTGAAATAGAGACTATATATATATTTTAATTATATTTTATTGATTATACTATTATAGTTGTCCTGATTTTTCCCCCTTTGTTTTGCTCCACCCAGCACCCCTCACTCCCTCAGGCAATCCCCCCACCATTGTTCACGTCCATAGGTCATGTGTGTAAGTTCTATGGCTACTCCATTTCTTATACTGTTCTTAACATCCCTATGGTTATTCTGTAACTACCCATTTGTACTTTTTAACCTCCTCACCTCTTCACCCATTCTCCCACACCTCCGTCCCATCTCTTTATCTTTAACCTTTGACATTTTAATTATGATGTGTCTTGGGATGGGCCTTTTTGTGTCCATCTTTTTTGGGACTCTCTGTGCTCCCTGGACTTGCATGTCTATTTCCTTCACTAATTTAGGGTAGTTTTCTTTCATTATATTTTCAAATAGATTTCCAATTTCTTGCTCTTTCTCTTCTTCTTCTGACACCCTTATGAAGCAAATGTTGGATAGCTTAAAGTTGTCCCATAAGCTACTTACACTACACTCATTTGGGGGGGTTCTTATTTCTTCTTGTTGTTCTGATTGGTTGTTTTTTTGTGTCCTTATGTTCCAAATCATTGATTTGATTCTCAGCTTCATCTACTCTACTGTTATTTCCCTGTAAATTGTTCTTTATTTCAATTAGTGTATCCTTTATTTCTGACTGGATCTTTTTTATGCTGTTGAGGTCCTCGCTAAGTTCCTTGAACATCCTTATAACCAGTGTTTTGAACTCTGCATCTGATAGATTGTTTATCTCCATTTTGTTTAGCTCTTTTTCTGGAGTTTTGATCTGCCCTTTCATTTGGTCCATGTTCTATGTCTCCTTGTTTTGATAGCCTCCCTGTGTTTGTTTCTGTGAATTAGGTGGAGCTGCTTTGGCTCCATGTCTTGGTAGTGTGGCCTAATGTAGTAGGTGTCCTGTGGGATCCAATGACACAGCATCCCCATCACACAAACTGGGTACTCAAGGTGTGCCCTTCATGTGGGCTGAGTACACCCTCCTCTTGTAGTTGAGATTTGGTTGCTGTTGGCAGATCAATGGGAGGAATTTACCCAGGCTAGTCAGCTGCAAGGACTGGCTGTGACCACTGACCACCAATCTCTGCCCTCTGTGGAGGATCAGCTGTACAGGGACAGGGTGGTGGTGCTCCAACCTGGTCTGTAGCTATCCACTGGGTACACTGGACCTGGGGTTTCCCAACTGGTGCAGGCCAAGTTCAGCCCCCATCTATGTTTTGCCCAGGGCCACTCTGCCTGAGCTATAAAGCAATAAGAGATAGCTGCTACTTGTGCTGGGCTTGAAGATTTGCAGGTGAAGCCAAGCTGTGATTCTAGGCCACTATGGTAGTTCTGGACCTGGGGCTCACTGAAGCCAGCTGCTGCTCATTCAAGAAGATTTAGGAAGCTGTGAAGCATGAGCCAAGACCAGCCATTCATATGGAAAAGCAGCTTGGATGGGCATGTAAGTTAGGTGGGGCAGAGTCTCTGGGGATCTCCAAGGTGAGTCAAACAGTGTTAGCCAGGTTGACAGAGTCTCACATAAAGCACCAGTCTGCCAGCTCTGTGAGGGGAGGACCCAGAAAAGGGACAATAGCTTCTGCTCACCTTGATGCCAGACACCTCAGCCTCCCCCTGCACACCACTGGTACCCCTCAATCTGCCACCCTGGCAACCAGAGCCCAGAGGGAGTGAATCAGTGAGCAGGTGAGTCTGTTTGTGGGTTATTTAAGAGGAACTGCTGGGGACTCCAGAAGTTTCTTCCACCAACTCAATCCCCACTGGTTTTTGCAGCCAGAAGTTTGGGGACTTACCTTCCTGACACTGGAACCCTGGGCTAGGGGGCCTGGTGTGGGGCTGGGACTCTTTGTTCCTGAGATATCCCTCCAAAATTTTCATCCATCACATGTGGATGTGGGACCAGCCTGTTCCACATCTGTGTGCCTCCTACCAGTCTGGATGGATGTGGTTTCTTTAATTCCATAGTTGTCAGACTTCTGTTCAACTCAATTTCTGATGGTTCTGAGAGATGGTTGTTCTATATTTTAGTTGTAGTTTTGTTGTGGTTGTGCAATGAGGCAAGCCATGTCTGCCTACACTGCCATCTTGACTGGAAGTCCTCTAAGACTATATTTTTTAACCCCATTTCAGTTCCCTTCCTCCCTCCCTTCCTCCCTTCCATCCTTCCTTCCTTTCTTCTTCCTTCTTTCTGCCTCCCTCCCTGCCTTCTTCTTTATTTCAGTAAATATATACTGGGTGCTAACCATGGGCCAAGCACATTTAAAGACACTATATATACACAGATATTAACAAAACAGATGAAATCCCTCCCCAGAGGGAGCTGACACTCAAGCTAGGGAGTGAGACAGTACTCAAGAGAAGACACCTCAGAAACCAAGAAAAGAAGGCAGGGTTTTGTGATTTGAAGTATGACTACCCATTTCAGGGGCCAGAAACCCGATTCTGAAGGAAGGAAACTGGTTGTTTTCCCCAGAGATGAGTGTTATTATTTTGGTAAGGCTATTTTTGATTACGTATATTAAGACCTACCTATTTCCACAGAGAAGAAACTTTCCAGCATAAACAGTGAATTTAAGCTATACTGTATTTGCACAGCGACAATCAAGGGCATGCAAAATCTTACAGAGACCGAGACAGGGGAATTTGACACCTGGGCTTGCTCCTTATGAGCTGTGTGAACTTGAGCAAATTTCTTCACCTTTCTGAGGTTTAGAAAATAAGGACACCTACTCATAAAGCTGCTGGAAGGATTTAATGAGATGCTGTTCCTTGAGACTTTAGCATATTTTCCAGTACTTTGCAAAGCTCTCAATAAAGGACTCATTATAATGTTTGTATCGGGAGTGGGAGCCTCATGCCCATTTCAGTTGTCTTTGGAACGGTGAGCCACCACTACCCTCTTCTTCCCCCAGCATTTACTGGGAGGCGGAGACTTAGTGAATACCATTAGGGTAAATGTCAAGGCCTCTCTCCTCCATGGTCACGGCTATCCCCTAGACCATGGTTCCCCACACCAGCAGTGCCAAAAAGAAACAAGCGAATAGCTGTTAAAGGCAGCAGGCAGATCTTATTCAGACTACTGCAGTAAGGGAGAGAGTCTTCAGTACAGAACGGAGCTTAACTCTACCAAAATAAAAGGCAGGAGACTTTTAGACTTTTTAAAACACGGGGTTGTGCTAAAGGGAAGTACTACAGGACATAAGAGGGGGGTGGTCAGAGTGATCAGGCCATCTGTGTTTGCTAATTGACACTGATCTGGAGGAGTAACAAACTTCTTCAATCTTGAAGACAGGAGATAGTTTTGCAAATTGGGGCAAGACATCCACCAAGTTAGGCTCCTGCCCTCCTATGAAGGTTGAAGATCACAGGTCAAGGGTGGGAGAGGAGGGAGCCATCAGCCTCTATGTTTGCATTTCACTAAGGTGCCTCCCAGACCCCTAAGGAGACATTTCTGAGTGAGTGGTAGAAGATTTACATCTCAAAGGGGCAGAGAAAGTACTGATTATTGCAATTTTTCTAAAGTAACTGCCCTAGGGTAAGGGAGGTCAGGGACCTCTAGTCATGTTTTTTAGCTGAAACAAACAGTAAATCCTTGTGACAGTGGCAAGCTTTCTTAGATGGGCACTTGAAGGGGGCTGAGTTCATAGTGACATGGTCTTGGGCTGATAGAGACCGTGCCAGAGTTTGGTCCTGCCTCATGGTGCAGGGGGCTGGACAGAGTCATTTGTGTGGAGAAGTTTGTGCTTCTCAGTGGGCGTGGATCTCCTGTGGACAAAGCCCTCCCTGTGTAGGAGGAGAGTCTTAGAGTATCTTGAGGGCCTAATTGGACTTATAAATATCTTCACCCCTCATTAAACCCCATCAACTGTTTGTCAAGTGTTATCTGTTAATAAATGGCTTCCAGTTCAGAGAGAACAGTTTTTTCTAAAATCCACTTAGCCCTGGCCCGAAGCTCAGCCGGTTACAGCATGGGTCTGCTGAGCCAGGCTTGCAGGTTAGACCCCCGGTCTGAGTGTGTACAAGAGTGAGTGAATGAGTGCATAGATGAGTGGAACAGCAAACCTCTCTCTCCCTCTCCCTCTCCCTCTCCCTCTGTCTCTCTTCCTTACTCTTTCTCTCTCAAATCAATAATAAAAAATTAAACTATTTAAACATGCTTGCAAAAAAATATAAAATAGCCTGGAAATAAATATGGTGAAAATGACAGCTCCCCTTCTTCCAAGCCCAGCTCCAGAGTCAATCGTCACTAATAGTTTGTCTGGTATTTCGTCTGAAAGCCTATCATGTGTCCGTGAGGTAGTGGCTCTGTTGTTCCCATTCAACAGACGAGGAAAACTAGGTCTCATTCACGAGTCCGAGCAGACCAGCTGGTAAGTGGAGCTGGGATTTGAACCCGGACAGTCTGACTGCAGGGCGCACGCTCTTTTCCACAATGGCTTGTGTCAATGCTTTTATTTCCTCCTCTTTGCTTTGGGAGCGCGTTCTTTTCTGAAGCACACTTTACTCACGAGACAATACGCCAAGGATGTTTTCCTGCCACTACTCAGAAATCTACCTTCTTCCTGAGAGAATATTACCCCTTTGTGTGAAAGTATCGTTTATTTAATCTGCTCCAGATTGGTGGGAACAGATTAAATAAATATTTACATTATTGCCCACTTCTTGCTCTTGCAGACAACATTGTAATAAACATCATTGTATGACCTTTGTTCGCATTTGTGAGTATCTCCTTATGGTGTAGTCCTAAGAATGGACTTGCCATATTGGAACTCATACATGTGTGCATGTGTGCACGTGTGTGTCATTCCACATTTAATGATTACTCCTGTGGTTCCTAATGTACAAACACAAACACCCTGCTGCCTTACTACCTCTGTGCCTCCTACCTTATTTCTACTTTTGCCCAGACATTTCTCAAAGGGTGGGCTGCCCGGCAGCACAATGGGCTCATCAGCTGAAGAACCTCAGCCTCTCCCCAGTGGCCCCCACAGCAGCGGGAGGGGAGCAGAGCCCAGGAGTCGAGCCGGAGTCAAGGGCCCCACCGTGCCACTGACTGCCAGGCTGGGGAAAGCAGGGCTCTGTTTGGTACTGGTTGCTAAACATCCACCTTCCACACAGACAGCCTGAAGTCCGCAGAGAAGCAGGAAAAAGCCAGCAGGAAAGACACATAGTTATCCCACTTAACTGGCTACAAGCACAGCGAGCTGCCATCCTGTCCCCAGCCGCAGTGCTGGCCAGGCTCCTTGCTCTCGGCTCTCAGCCGCCCTGGGGTCACAGCTGGGAGAACCTGCCTCTGCCTGGCGTCTCCAGAGGGTCAGTTTCTGGGTATCGATGACCAGCCTAGCAGCTGAATAACTTCCATTTCTTTCCTGTCTAAAAACACCATCTGTTTGGGAGAAAGCAGTAATAGGAAAAGGAGCGTGTGCTCAGCAATTAGAGAAAGGCAAGCCGAGAGTGTGTGTGTCGCGGAGGGGGGTGGAGGGGGTCCAGTGTGGTAAAGAACAAGCTCCAGAGGGAGACAGATGAGATGGGATTTTTCCAAGCAACTTGGATTCTACCAGTGAGGGATTGGTGGGGAGAAGCAATGACATTGAATACCCTTCCGTGTGACCTTGAACATTGTAATCAATGAAGAGAATGATTTTATGTCAGAAGGATGTGGGGGATGCCTCCACCTGAAGCTCACTCCTCCCAAACCCATCAACCATCCCCCGCCCCGCTGTATACAGGAAGTCTATCTCCAGGGGGCTTGCTACTCACACAGCTCCCCCACCACACACCCATGGTTGTCCCGGTCATTGGTTCCCTCCTCTGCCATCATATTGCTTCAGGACACTGTGCTTGGAACACACACCCTTGGGCTCAGTCCCCAACATTGTGCTCTCCCCAGTGGCTCCAACAGGTCCATGAGGAGAGCAAACAGGTGCCCGTCAAGGGTGTCGGGTACCCAGTTCTAACAGGAGCAGCTACTACATCGGATGACACAATGACAGTTTAAAGTACTCTCCCAGGCTGGAGCTTGGGACCGAGTCCGCTGGGTGGAGGAGGTCAATGGCACACAGAGAGGCTACAATGTCACAGCACTTTTGTAAAGCAGACAGAAAGATGTGGGGGACTACCTACTGACAATCCATATAAGGTAATGAGGGTCATATGGCTTCTGAAGAAGCTAAGGCCATTTTGGGCTGTATACGAACAACTCTGATACTTCACTCCAGATGACCTGGAGGTGAGGGCAAGCAACCCTGTTCTTAATACTGGTGAGATTCTGGATCACGGAGAAGTTCTGGGGTGCAATGGAAAGGGCGATGATGAATGTGAAGGTTTGGTTTTGCACCCCAAGTCTTCCCTCTGTCCTGTGGAGCCTTGGTTTCCCGCCCTGCAGTGCATGAGGGCTGATGCCTTTGTTGCATGTTCACGGGGTCAGAGAGAAGCTCAAACGAGGGGAAACATGACAAAGGGCTCTGAGCAAGTCATGATGTCGTGTCCAGCTCTCAGTAGCATACGGGGAGCAGAAGGCAGGATGGGTTCTGCCATAAATAGCATGGGGTCACCAGAAGTCCCTGCGTTGAGTCACCCTTGACTGGCTTTACTCTTTTTTAGCCTTGCAACCAAAAACTGTTACTTAAACTCTCCGAGCCTCAGTGTCCCTACCTGTGATGTGGAGAATCACAGGGAATTTGAAGATTAGGCAAAGCCCTGTACATAAAGCACTTGGCGTATATAATATGCAAAAGGTTTGCTAGATTCTTCCCTTTCCGCAGGAAGCGAGGATGTGTCACTAGGAGGGAAGTCTGAAGAGGGACCAGATTGTTGTTTTCAAACATTTCTAAGGTTGTCATGTAGAATGAGTAAGCCTTTGATGTTTTGATGTAGAAGCTAAAAGCAGTGGGTGAGAGTCTCAGGGACTCTGTTCCAGAGGAGCTGAGCATTTTCCACGCTTTTCTGAGAAGACGGTGCTCCATGCAGGAGTGAAAGCCAGGTAAAAGCCGGGCTGGACTCACTGCCCGCAGGGACACTGTCAAATGCCCTCCTGCCATGGGTGAGCGGATGCCCAGGAGCTGCCTTTCCACCTTAAAATTCTATGATCCTTAACCTTATATTTCTTTAATTTCCTCATACGTGTTTTCACTCACAAAGATAAGATCTATAAAAGCAATCCCTTCGAGAGTTATAAACAGCTACTTCTGTGTACATGTGGCTTTGGAAAATAAACTCCCTTGGCTCTACTTATAGTAGATTGCCAGAGGAATTTGGGGACGTTCTTCTTCCACATTGTCTGCAGCAAGAATAGCATCCCTTCCCATCTCTGTTGAAAAGCTGAAGCCCAGACAGGTTAAGTAAAGTGCCAATGGCCAAAACCAAACTCTGCCGAGAGAATGTGGAATAAACTTAACCTTGGCAGAAATGTGATCTAGGCAAAAGTATATTTTTTAGTACCCTCACCCCAAGTATTTTAATTCCCTTTTTAAACATGTAGAAAAGTACCAAATAATATAATATATACTTCATGTACATAACAGGCTGATTGAACAAATCTTAATTATATTCTTTTTAGGACTTAGCCTCAAAGTCATACAACATTTCCATTGTCCCCCATTGGCCAGAGGAGTTCCATGTCCCTTGTGTATGCTGACCAGCCAAACGGTAGGGGTGGCTTCTACTTCTTTGTTCAAGTTGTGGGAATGTGGTTTCTCTCTCTTCTCTCCATACTGGATTGTATTGTACTCACCCTTCTTCTTATTGCGATGATGTGAGATGATCAAATGCCTACGGACTGAGATGGAGGGAGGGGAATGACGTAGGCACTGAGGTAGCATTAGGCTGCCATCGTCCTTCTGATGGTCCATCAGAAGAAGGACCGCCTGCTGCAGGAGAGGCTGGCTCATGGAAGCCTGATGATGTCAGGGGCTGGATATCAGGAGCAGATGATGTCGAGGGCTGGGGAAATTTACCATTTTCAAGCTGGTTGACTGTGGTTAGCAATACTGTGGATAAATGGGGACTCCTGTAGTAACAATTTGGCATACAATTTTCCATCGTAGTCACTAATACTTTTAAAAGTTTCTACTACATCTGTTTCCATTCCCTATATTGCTTAGTGTTGTCTCAACTTTATACTTTATTATTATTTCAATCTTGCCAGAGATTTTCTGTTTCGTTTTTCTAAAGAAGTATCTTTGATTTTGCTGACCTTCTCTTCTATTTCTTTGTTTCTGATTTTATTAATTTTTTTCTCTTGAGTTTTATTATTAAGTTTCTTCTATATTCTTTGGGTTTTCTCTGCTGTCCTTTTTCAAGATTCTTAAATTCAAAAATTCATGTACTTTTATCTTCTTTATTCTCTTCATGTGAGCGTAAGGCTATAAATTCACCTCCAAGCATCACAGTGTGCAGCTCTATTATTGACATCCAGTTCTAAGTGTCTGTCACTTCTGTCGTGGGACCATCTTTAGCCCATGCGTTCTCCAGGACTGTGACTTCCGTTTCCAAGTATGTTAAAAGTTTTATTTGAGGTTTCTCTTAATTGCTTTTAATAATAGAAATTTGCTTGAACATTATGCCCTAATATATGCCCCTTTCTTAATGTTTTATGTGTTCTTTAAAGGAGTACATATTATCTACTTTTATTGGAGGCAGGCCTCTGCATCTTCATCTCCAATTTTTTTAGCACGTGGAACAAAATTTCCATAGACTATTCAATTGTTATTTGCTTGATCTAGCCATTTCTAATAGAAGAGTGTTAAAACCTTCCACTCTGGTTGTGGTTTAGTTAATTTCTAGTTATTTTAGTTTTTCCTTTATATAGTCCAGGGTTTTCTGTTGACTGCATACATGTATGCTTGCTGTATCTTGTGGATTATTTTGTAACATGTTTCTTTATTCTTAGTAATCCCTTTTTATTAATTAAACTCTATGTTATTTTTCAATGTTGTAAAAGCTTCAGTAAATTAATAGATGGCTTCACCATCAATTCCCAAACTTCTCTTTTTAACCTTTCACTCTTCCAGAAATTTTCTGGATTTGGTTTGTTGTTGTTCATTAGTTTTCATCCAATTCAATGGTCTCTGCCCTTTAATAGGTAGATTGATCCAATTATATTTATTGTGATTGCATTTGAACTTATTTCCACCATCTGGTTTCTCTTTATTAGCTTTTCACTGATATTAGGGATATTTACAGAGCTGAGCACAGACTCAGGCGGGGCTCAGCTCAGGTCTTACTTCAAAGGATGTCTACACCCTCCGACCCTCCCTCCTATGCATGCAGCTATGGAAAACCAAACACCTAGTCAATATTACAGCGGTTTAGTTTTCACATCGGGGAGCCCCACCCCAGCTCTGCATTTAGGCAGAGCCCCTAGTTCCATTTCCCTGCCATACAGAGCACTTCGATCCCTGTGGTCCCCAGACTCCTACCCTAGCCCAGCGCTGCCTACTTACGACTGAGAGCCCAGCAGGCCCACATCTGCTGGTGTTTAGTGTGGAAGTGGTGGTGAGGGAGAGACAAAGCGTTCCCAGCATGAGTGATCAATGCCACCAAAGTCCAACTATCTCCTGTGCAGGCAGCCTCCCCCCAGACACCCGGACAGTGTCACAACAGCTACAAAGAGCACTTCACACCAGGCCTTCCCTCCCGCCTTCAAAATATACTCTTCTTAGTATATTGGGTTGGCCAAAAAGTCTACTTAGTCTTTTCCATAAAATAAAAGATATATTTTTCATTTTCACCAATAACTTTATTGATTTGGATCTTTTGAGTGTGTTGGTTATCTCCTGCTACTGGCTTCTAGTGAGTAGAGTCCAGGGGTGCTGCTAAACATTTCCCAATGCATAGGACAGCCCCACAGCAAAGAGTTATTTGGCCTCAATATCAACAGTACTGAGCTTCGCAAACCACTTTTGACATGTTCAATCAGTTACAACGCCTCCTCCATACACTGCACAAATCTTTTTTTGCATTTCAGTTGCATTTTTACCTTTCCTGAAATAACAAAGTATAGTACGCTGAAAATGTTGCACATTTTCTTCCCTCTTCAATATTAAAATGGCTGCACAAAAATTCACCAATTTTAATAAGTTTTATTAAATGCACGCTGATATGACAGCTGTCACAATACAATCTAACAAAATTGTTTCGAATGAAGTTAAAGATAACTCAGCGCTACTAGCTCTGTCGTAGGGAAAAAAAAAACAAATGAACTTTTTGGCCAACTCAGTACATTCTTCTTCCGGAGCCCAGGTCTTCTCTGTGCAAAAGTTACCTGCACTTACCTAATTCCACCCACTCCGCTGCTGTGAAAAGTTGTGCTTAGGAAAGGAGTACTCCCTGTGAGACCTGGTGATTGGACTTGGCTCTGCGTTTGATGGTGGAGGAAACCATTCTGAAGGACCAACTCCAATACCAATGAGACAGAATCGCTGATGTTGTCGTCGTTATTCCACAGATATCTGAGTTGTCATTTTATTTCATTCATTTGTTTCATTTATGTATTTAATTTCAGATACTTAAATATGTCAGGGTTAACAACATTATCCTTTCCCTGTGACTGGGACATTAAAGGACTATATTCATCAATTAACATCTTATTCAGACAGTCTGACAAGAATACTCACATGCCTCAAGCAAGAGGTTTGGTGTTTCTTAAAGTCATTGCTACCCCTCAGCAAGTGAAAATGTATTTACATTTCCCCATAGAGGTTTCCTCCGCACCTATTGCAGGGACCAGGATCACCATTCCATGGAGTACTGATCTTGAATTAATTCACAAGGTCACATGAAAACTATCTAAAGGTCCTTTGTACTTGATAAAAATAGGACATGATAGATGGATTTGTTTAATTTAAAAGAGTGATGTTTATCACTGTTATCCTCACACTCAATCTTTAGCTATCATGGGTCAGCATCTGCTGCACACAGCACAGTGGCACCCAACCAAGGTGGGCACGGGATGTTTGCCTCCACCACAGGTGGCCTGGAAGCCTCAGGTTGGCAAGCATTACACAGTAATTCTAATGTAATTCTAATATCCTCTAGTATTCTCAGTATTCTCAGTATTCCCAGCCAGTCATGTCTTTTTTTCCCCACCAGGGCTTTTAATACGTAAACACTAACTACACTGATGTGAATTTCATCTCCCTTCGTTTTCCTTCTTTTTACCTACATCAGCCAGAAGCAGGCAGAAGGAAAATTCAAGTGTCTGGACCACAGACAGATTAAATGTGCTGTTTTACAGAACTTAAAATGGAGATGAAGCCAGTGTTGCTGAGGGGCCATAAAACAAGGAAGCTAGGAGTGTGATACGTTGACTTATTGTAATCGGAGAATTCTGGCACAGTTGATGGAAACCTAAGACACTTCTGCAGACTCCAAGGGACAAAGGCAATTGACTTTCATGCAGACTCTCGATAGGGTTTTGCGAGCCCCAGTTTACCTCTGTGCTCCGGCCTCTAATACTTTTTATTAATGTTCCAGTTTTCTCCTGGCACAGGAACTCCACTCTGTCATTCCTAATATTTTTGCTGTATTTGGGGCTGTCACTAGTAATTTCCTTGTGGTTAGAGATGCAAGGAGCATCAGCCTTCCCCTGCCTTCCTCTGAGGGTCACCCAGGCCCTGCCTAATTCCTCTGCGGGGCAACAGGCTTAATGAGGAGATGCTGGGACTATGAGGAGCCTGGAAGCTTGGCAGCTAAGAACGCTAGTGTTTGGGGAAGAAAGGAAATCAAAGGAATCCTCCTAATGGTTGCTATTATGGTGATGTTCGCATCGCGGGGCCCTGCTTAATATTTCCTGTTCAATGACACCGCTGTGTCCTGAGGCTGGTGCTTTGGAAATGGTGAGTGGAATATTCAGCGAATTATTTTGTTCACATGCATGCAACAAATGTATTTCTGGAGCACTCTCAGCTCGAGGCTTTCATGTGCCTTGCTTCCTGCCACCTCTCCCGGAGTTCTAGGAAAACAGTTGGAAGGACAGGCGACAGCAGGTGATTCCGGTGGAATCAGGTCAGCGTGAGCACAGGTGGCCATCTTCAACGAGCCATCAGAGGGCGTGGGCAGGAAAGGAGCCACCCTGCTGAGTTGCCTTGTGGTGGAGATTGTTTTTTTTGTGGAGAAGCCACGCACCTCACCTCGGTTAACTGGCCAGGAGAGAACACATCTTCTCACAGGGCTCTAGTCTTAGTGTGGCATCGAGCCCCCAGCTTTATCTTTGCCAAGTCAGTACACTGGTCACATCCTACCCCCATGAAGGCTTCAGGTCCCCCTCATTCCTGGGAGCCTCGCTTATGAAGCCTCCTAACCCAGCTGGTCCAAATTTACACCCCTCCACTGAACTCCCATGGACAGGGTGGAGGGAAACAGCATTCTAGGGCCTTGCTATTCCAGGTGGGACCAGTAGCATCAGCCCACCTGGGAAATTATTATTAGAAATGCAGACTCTCAGGCCCCACCCCAAGCCTCCAGCATCAGAAGCTGCATTTTTACAAGACACCCCATATGAGTCCTATGCACAGTGAAGTTTTAAAAAAATTTATTTTAAATCCTCACCAGATGACATTTTTTTTTTTTTAGATTTTATTTATTTATTTTTAGAGAGGGGAAGGGAGGGAGAAAGAGAGGGGGAGAGAAACATGAATGTGTGGTTGCCTCTCACACGCCCCCTACTGGGGACCTGGCCTGCAACCCAGGCATGTGGCCTGACTGGGAATCGAACCAGCAGAACCTCTGGTTCACAGGCTGGTGCTCACTCCAGTGAGCCACACCAGCCAGAGCTGTATTTATTGATTTAAGAGAGAGAGGAAGGGAAAAAGAAAGAGGGGGAGAAACATCGATGTGAAAGAGAAACATTGATCGGTTGCCTCCCATACGTGTCCAGCCAGGGATCGAAGTGCAGCCTAGGTGTGTGCCCTGACCGGGGATCACAGCCCCAACCTTGGTGTAACAGCACAAGGCTGGAGCCAACCGAGCCACCTGGCCAGGGCTGCACAGCCAAGTGTTCAGAAGCACTGGCGTACGGGCACTTATATGAGTGGAGAGCAAAGTGCCCGCTGCTCTCCCTTCCCCAACTCCTTCATCTATGCCCCAGGTACCTTCTCAGACATGGCACTGCTGCTAGCAGAGAGGGATTTGGGGAGGTGACCCAAGGAGGTGCGTGGAGAAAGGAAGGCCGGCCCCACAGTGAAGGCCAGGTGCATAGACCAGGTCCTCGACGTTCTGGCAGCTGAGAGGGTGGGGGCTGCAGGATCTCTTGCCCTGGAAATATCCTCTGCGTGATACAGCATAATGAACACTCTTCCTTCTCCCATGCAAGGATGAGAAAGATGCCCTCACGCCACGAGGCACAGACCTGGCTGCCGATTAGCGTCACCAGGGGCTTTACAGAAACCCCATGTGCAATCCCACCTGCAGGCTCTCGTTCACATGGTGTGTGCTGGATCCCAGGAACCCTGATTATTCAAAGTTCCCAGGGGACTCTAATGGGTGACCAGGGCTGAAAACCACTGATGATGGGGACCCTAGAAATTAAATATAGAAAATTAGGCTAGAAACCCTTTGGCCTGCTCTAGCTGCTTTTCCCCACTGCTGGTCCTGTCCTCCCACTAACCTCCCCCTTGGCAACGGCCAGAAGTGGTGAGAGCTGGGAGGAGGGAGAAAAGCAGTGACCAAGCAAATGTTGGCTTGAAGATTTAGATCCTAGCAGCAGACAGGTCTTGTCACATCTACCCTGCAGCAAGGGAGCCACCTTTCTAATGGGAAAACCCATCACAGCCCTCGCGGGCGGTGGGAGGCAGGGGCCTGGGCTGGCTTACCTGTTGCACTGGCCCCAGCTGCCAACATAGAACCGGGAAGAATTACTGTTGCACTCCACTTCCACACAGTGTGTTACTTATCTTTTTTATCTTCAGCTGTTTGTTTTTCAAATTTCCTCTTCAACGCCTTAATCTCCATTTTACATCTTACCTGCCAGAGCGCCCACTGGGATTCTCATTTGGAAAGTTCCTGTCAGTTGCCTGAATGGTACAAATCCATTACCTGAAAATAAATTTTAACTGGTTTGGACTGAAATTTTAAACTAGGCAATCCATCAAAAACCACTTACGTGCATGTGTGCGTGTGTGTGGCAGCAGTTGGGGGTGGGGGGAGTGGCAGGCATTTGCCTATGTCTGTCTCCAGTCCGTGTGGAAGCAGAGGGAGCAGGCAGGGCTGCTCCTGGCCCGGCACTGCAGAAACTCCGTTAACTAGAGCCAGTCTCCATGTAATCAAAGCGAACATGAGACTCAACAAACAAGGATTCACAACCCCCCGGCCCCCCCCCCCCCCAGCCCCAGGTGGCCTTCAGTCTTCCAGAGAATTGCTGTTCTGGTGGAAGAGAATCATTTTCTGTTATTTACAGCTGAGACTGGACAGACATACTGCATAACATTTGACAAGTTAAAAAATATTAAGTAGCGCCCTGATTGGGGTGGCTCACTTGGTTGGGTGTCATCCCACAAGGCAAAAGTTTGTGGGTTCGATTCCCGGTCAGGACACATGCCTGAGTTGCAGGTTCAGTCCCTAGTCAGGGCGCATTCAAGAGGCAACTGATTGAGGTTTCTCTCTCACATCAATGTTTCTCTCCCTCTCTTTCTCCCTCCCTTCCTCTCTGGAAAAATAAATACATTTAGAAATCTTTTTTAAAATATTAAGTGGCAATAAAACTAAGATTAAAAACTAATATCTACTGCTAACTGAACTGGGTCAAGATTTATCTTTCCACTTGAAGCAACTAGAAAATGGGATAAAATAGTGAGAATGACAATTCTCAGCCCCTGGCCGGTGGGCAGCGCAAGCTTGGGGTCCCAGAGAGAAGGGAAACAAGGTGAGCCCCACAGTTGCCAGCTTATTGACAGGGCGCAGTTTCCAGACCACAGAGGAGGTCATTTTTCTGGGAGAACCAACTTATTCCACTTAGTTTTTTAATAGCCAAGATGACTCACAATTCCTTCTAATGCAGCAGCTACCTTGCTCCTGGGGGCAGGAGGGCACATCACGAGCCAGCACTTGAAACACTGGAACGTCCTATGTACATGTAAGGAAGCTTTTTTATGGGCCTTTGCTCAGTTTTAAAATGTTTCACAGTGTTTATTTCACTTAGTCATTAACAACCAGAAAGTATAAAACTGTTCAAGTATAAAAAGGTGAAAAATGATCTTTTAATCCTGTTTTCCATTTTTGTGTCCCCACGTTGAGTTAGATAGGCATCTGGTCTGGAGAATGCATGAAGCAGGACCCCGAGCCAAAGCTTTGCACTTGCAGGGATCAAAATATCTCCTCGCAAGGATGACTTGTTAAATTTGAGAATCAGCAGGCCCCATTTGGGTCGTTAATCCTCTGTCAAGGCCCAACGGACTGCTCTCTGTGATCCCAGGTAGGAGCTCTCAGTGACAGCCTGATTCTATTATGGCCCATTTTTTTCCTTAGTGAGAAGTCAAAGCCAATCTCTCCATCTTTAAATCCACTGATCTAATCAAGAGCTCCTGAACTTGATGGCCAGGAGGGAGGGGAATGCATGCCCACACGCAACAGATAGACCGGATGCTGGGGAGGACATCAAGCACGTCAGCATGAACAGAAATAACAGAAGAAGCACCGGTGAACCTCGGGGGAGAATGAGGCTGCTCAGATGTTTCTGTGCCAATGCAAGGATCAGGGAATGCAGACAAAAGTCAATCGGAGGTCTCAAAGAAGGCATGAATTCTTCCTCATCGATGGGCCGAGGAATGCAACTTAGAAAGCAATATAACAATGGAAGGTTGTCTGATTTTTCCAAATATAAATATCTAGTAAAAATCCTGCAGTCTGGATATTGACAAAATGATTCCAAATTTTATATGGACAAGCCAAACAAAACAAAACAGAATAGCCGGGTCAATACTGAAGGAGAACAAAACTGAAGGGCTGACAAGACTTCAAGACTTACTACGAAGCTACAGTAATCAAGGCGTGTCATATTGGTGGAAAAAAATAGACAAATGGACCAATGGAGAGAATAGAGAGCCCAGAAATAGACCCTGATAGAGTCAACTGATCTTTGAAAAAAAAAAAGTAAAGGCAATATAATGGAGCAGAGACAGTCTTTTCAAAAGAGTGTTAAAAGCAAACTAAACAGCCACATGCAAAAATATAAATCTAGGCATAGGCCTTTCACCCTCTATAAAAATTAGCTCAAAATGGATCATAGACCTAAATGTATAATGCAAAGCTATAGAAGTCCTAGAAGTTACTGTAGGAGAAAAATCTAGATGACCTTGGGTATGGTGATGTCTTCTTAGATAACAACATCAAAGGTATATTTCATGAAAGAAGTAATCGACTTCATTAAAATTAAAAACCTCTGCCACGTGAAAGACAAAGTAAAGTAGACAAGCCACAGTGGGAGAAAAGATTTACAGAAGGTAAATTCGATAAGGAACTGTTGTTCAAAATATGAGAGGGGAACCAAAAAATGGGATTATCTTCTGGAGGGTGGGCCCTTATACTACAGACTTTCCCCACTAGGTGAGTGTTCTAGGAACCCATCTGTGTCAGTGCACCAGCTGGCATTGTTGTGAGAGGCTGCATTCGGCTTCAGTGAATTTTTTTTTGAAGACTCAACACGTTTGCCCCTTTCATGATGGGTGATTTACAAGCGCACCTGCCCACGCTGCGCTGAATGTTCAGTTTTTGACCAAAAAACAGCATGACTCCCTTGCCCCACCCTCCCTACTCACCTGATCTCACCACAGGCACCTATTTTTTCCCCCCAGATGAAAAAAGTCCTCAGAGGGAAACGCTTTGCCGATGTGGAAGAGGTGAAACAGAAAACGGCAGAACTAAAAGGCATCGAAATCAAAGAGTTCAAAAACTGATGTGAGCAGTGGAAAAAAGTCTCAATAGGTGTATTGCATCAAACGAAGAGTACTTTAAAGGTGAGTGAACTTTAAACATGTAAAAATAAATACACAAGTTTTTAATAAATAAATTCCAGGGTTTTGGGGGTTCCACCCTCTCGTATACAAAGAACTCTTAAAATTCAATAATAAAAACACAACAACCCAATTTTAAAATGGACCAAAGACCTCAACAGACCCCTCATCAAAAAAGATATACAGATAGCAAATCAGTTATGAAGTGTTCCACACCATGTCGTCAGGGAAATGCAAACTGAGATACCAATGAGATATCTCTACACATCTGCTAGAACAGCCAAAATCTGGAGCCCTGACAGCCCCAGATGCTGGGGAGGATGTGGAGCAGCAGGTGGTGGGAATGCAGAGCAAGGTGGGCACTTTGGAGGACAGTACAGAGCTTTTTGACAAAGCCAAACACACCCTTACCACATGTTCCTTAGTATTTACCCAAATGAATTGAAAACCTATCCACGCAAAAACCTGTACATTGATATTTAGAGCCGTTTTGTTCATTACTAAACTTGGAAGCAACCAAAATATTCTTCAGTAGGTGCATGGATAAACTGTGATGCATCCAGATGATGGAGTATTACTCAGTGCTAAAAAGAAATGAGCAATCAAGACCCGAAAAGACACGGAGGGACCTTAAACGCATATCGCTAACTGAAAGAAGCCAATCTGAAGGCTGCATACTGTGTGACGCCCAGTATGAGACATTCTGGAAAAGACAGCACTGGGGGGACAGCAGATGTCAGACGTGGGGGAGGGAGGGATGAGCGGGCAGAGTGGAGGTTCCGGCAGCGAGGCTGCTCTGTGTGATGAACCTACAACAGTGGGAGCAAGTCATCATCACTCATTCGTCCAAACTCACAGCGTGTGCGCCACCGAGCGCAAACCCAGAGGTAAGCTCTGGACTGCGGGTGATGACGTGTTAATAAGGTTCATGAACTGTAGCAAATGCACCACTGTGCTGCCGGACGTTGAGAGTGGGGTGTCAGTGTTGACAGAGGTGTCTTTGTGGGGACAAGGAGTGTGTGGGAACCTTCGGTACTTCATACTCAGTTTTACTGTGAACCCAAAACTGCTCTAAAAAATAAAGTCTATTAAAAAAAAATCCTGCCATATGGCAAAAGCTAACCACCTGTGGGGAAACCGTTAACCTGACAAGAGGCACGTGGTGGGTACTTCGTGGTGACAACTGAAAGGGCGAGGAAGCCCTGAGAAAACCCTACAACAGAAGGTGTCACCAGAGACGGCAGGTAGAGGATGCTTTCCAGGCCCACACTGGCATAGGCCGGCACAGAGGCAAGGTCAAGTGTAAGGCAGGCTTCTGCTCCCGAAGCTTCGTGAGGCTAAAAACAGCTCCTCCCAGAGAAAGTGTCCCTGCCATAGATATGTCTGCGACAAGGCAGGGGAGCAGATTAAAATTGAGGGAGAACACAGGTGTAATTTTATGGCCGAAGATTATAGAAAACAACGTTCAAGAGGATTGGGAGGTTTAAAAAATAAACAAACTCTGCCCTGGCTGGTGTGGCTCAGTGGACTGAGTGCCGGCCTGTGAACTAAAAGGTCACCGGTTCAATTGCCAGTCAGGGTACGTGCCTGGGTTGTGGGCCAGGTCCCCCATGATTGCGGGTATATGGGAGACAACTGATTGATGTTTCTCTCCCTCTCTTTCTCCCTCCCTTCCACTCTCTCTAAAAATAAATAAAATCTTTTAAATAAAAAAAAAAGAAGCAAACTCTAAGTATTGAAATTCAACTGATCTTGAAGAAGAGAAAGGTAAAGCTCGATTTGATTAAAACTGAGCATCTAATAAATTCCTGGCCTGCCTTGACACTAACTCTGGAGATAAGGAAGCTGGGTTGAGTTCTTTACAGACTACATGTCTGGTAGGTGGAGACAGGTTTAAACCTCAGTAAGACCCCAATTCCAGTTTCCACTGCATGCCACCCCACCCCACGCCTCCCATTGGAAACTGAAGGGAGCTGCTGAGCCAAAACAGTGGAGGAGGGCGGGCCTCTGCCGGGAGCTTCAGGGTGAGATCAAGCTGAGTGTCCCGTGAGCTGGGCCAAAGGCGAGTCCTCGTGATCAGGCCGAAACCAGACGCCGGTTAAGGAGACGTTCGCCTGGGTCTGGTGTGAGAAATGGTGGCGGAAGGGGGGCACACAGGCACGGCGTGTTTCTGATTTTTTCCTATCATACACATCTAAAAATGATTTCAGGACAATGAGAAGCAAGCTGTGAACAATCAAGCATCCTAATCACATTCACTCCCAGCTGATTTCGATGTAGACACTTCTCAGCGGCTCTCAGCGCTGGCTGCACATGAGTCTCACCTGGGGAGTTTTCACAACGTGCAGGCATCCAGGCTTGCTGCACCTGAGTGGTTTTCATCCCTTGCTCACCTGAAACAGTCAGACCTCCGTGACAGCAGTATCTCATTTGCCCTGCCATGCTGGGGATGGAGGCAGGTCCAAGATTTTTACAGAGGAGCAGTTGGAGGCCACAATCTGGCAGTTGCAGTGTGTTTGTGTGTGTGTGTGTGTGTGTGTGTGTGTGTGTACCAGACAAGCTGTGTTTGTCTAGTATTTACAGAAGACCCACATGTTCATTGTCAAAGGGGAAAGAGTAGGACCAAGGCCTATGGGCTGGGAAACCAGAGGCTCCGCCACCAACCTTTTTAAGAAACTGAAGCTCTTTCCCATAGAAGAAACTTTCCAGTCTTCTGTGGAAACCTAAGCCGATCCTAAAGCCAGTACAGCAAACACCTCTGAACTCCTTCCTGAGTTTCCTCTCCTAGGGCACTGACCCGTGGGCTGTCTGTCCCTGCACCAGGTGGCATCTTGAAATCCCTGCACCTGTTCTCACTTAGTCTTCCCCTCCCCCTGAGTCTCTCTTGTTCCACCATTGACTACTGAACACCTTCTACTTGGATGCTTCTAAGCGGCTGTGCAGTGGAAAAGCAGCTGCCCGGCCCTGTGGGAAAGTGTGCCCTGGGAGCACAGGGAAGCTCCCCGCAGGAGGCTCTCCCTGCAAATCAACAGGCAGCGGCTTGGACGAAGCTGCGCTGACCTGGTCTGCTCCGTGTGGGCCTGGTCTCTGCGGCTGTGCTCCAGACAGGGAGGCTGCCCCTGGGCCCCCAGCTGAAAGGACTTGGATCCAGCATTAACTCCCATTGCTTTCATTTTATAAAGACCATGAGGATCTAAGAGGCCAAAAGAGACGGTGCTTTCTAGTGGCCACAATTAAATGGCGCCAGCTGAGCCACGACAGGGGTCCTCGGTGTCTTTGTAAAATTTATTTCGGAATGTTAGGCATGTTCAAAGGCTTACCAAAGAGCTCCACCACCTTACGAGCTCCTTAGAAGTTTATCTTAACTGACTAGAGAACCCCAGGAAGATGATAAAATAATAAAGTTTTGACCCAACATTTTTAAATGCCATTTTTAGTTAAGGGAAGGAAAATCTATTTTTCGTAAGAAAAGAGTTTATTAAAGGGCACAAGAGAATAATGTTTTTAGAAAGTATCCTGTCAATTTTTTTTTCTTTCACTTTGCTGATTTCGACAGGATGAGGGCCATTATTGCTGCAACAGCCTATTTTCGTGGAGATAAAGGCTGACCTGGCAAGCCGCCCCCCCACGGGCGCCTCCCGCTGCTCCCTAAGCAAGTCAGGGGCTCCCTGGGAAAGCCACTGCCCAGACCTCAGGGGCACGGGTGTGCACTGCAAATGGGAACACGCGACAATGGGTGACGTTTATGGAGTGTGGGGCCCACAAGCCGAGCACTGCGCTAAGAGAATTCAGTGAATGACCTGCTTATTACTCAGGACAACCAGGGAGGGGAGGCCCTTCGGATCCTCCGGTGAGGCCTCCCAAGGCCCATAGGCAGCTGGGGACTTCCCGGGATTCCAAACTCTTACATCAGGACTGGACAGACCTCCACGAGGGAGGCGCCGTGGCCAGTTCTGACACCCAGGAGGCCGCCATCGTACTGTTCGGTGAAAAGAGGCCGTTTTTGTGAGACGGAGGAGTGTGCTGGGACACAGCGCTGGCCGCCTCTGCGCCCCTCGGCCCTCTGCCGCTGGGCAGCAGCTGCACCCCCGGCAGGCGCGCTAGGAAGGGGGGACCCGGCCAGCGCAGCCGCACCTGCGCCCAACGGCGGCCAGGTGGCCTTGCTGAGGCTTGAGGACATTCCCTTCACGGGGCAGGGGGCCTCCCCTTTGCTGGAACTCTCTTCCCCAAGATTTAGGTGTCTCATTCCCTTTCATTTCTCTTAACTCTGCTAATGTCCCCCTGCGTGGCTCCCAGAGGTCTTCCCTGACCTTGCTGTGAAAAGCATGTGGTCGTTCGCCCTGTCTGCTTACCCTGCTTCATCTTTCCTCACAGCAACTGTCTGTCACTCCTGAAATCCCGGTCAGTTTGCCTCTTCCTCCCACTCAGAGGCACACTCCGTCCAGGCTGGGACTTTGTGAAGATGGTGGCTGGGACATTAGGGCCTGACAAGCACTGTAGGGAAGGTCTCTCTATAGGATGCAAATAATTAACTGTGGAGATGCCCAACTTGGAGATGCCTGGGAACCCCAGGAAAGGGACCCGCCCCTTCCACCCTTCTGTATTTTTTTTTTTTGCAATTTTTCAAAGGAGTGTGCACTGTTTTATAATTTATTAAATGCTTTCAAATAATGTATCCAACCATCTCAAGATATATCAAACCACCAAAACAAAGCAGATTACATTTTCCTTGTACAAAGTTTTAGGCTCTACTAGTTATCAGATGCTACTTTAATAAATAGGAAACTGTCTCTTTTCAAGGGCCTATTTGTTTCCCCCTGAAATGCTACTGGGTCATGCAAAGAATTTTATTTTTGAAACTCAGACGTTACAACTCTCTGATGTGGACCATGCACTGTCCCCCCACAGCGGGCCTAGAAGTGTCTGCCTGACTCGGGAGTGGTGGTGGGGAAGGGGGGGGGGCAGCCAGACCCGCCCTTCCCCTCGGTGTAGGGTGACTCCCCCAGGGCGGGTAGACTGAGCGGATTCAAATCAGAGCCCACAAAAGAAAACCATCTTTACTGAGGAATCATTTATTTGGACATGACACAAATGTCTCCACATTGTTTCCCTTTTATACAGAAAGTGGAACATTTCAAATATATTAGTTTTTCTCTTTTTCAATAGAATCCATTTCGATCTGGTCCTAGGAACGGCTTCTCACTTTAGGATTCACGTTTTAGTAACACATATGCACCCATTACAGCCAAAAGAGCGTACTGCAAAGAAAACAGAACGGAAAATTACTGCAAGGCCTACAAACAAATCTGATTTGTAAAGGTGTTCAGGTGGAGTCTGTTCAATACGGGACTGAGGGCAGAATCAAAAGGTGGCCTCTTCCCCCACGCCTTGTTCTCCAAACTAGCTGTTCAATGCCTCACTGTGGTTAGAAACCCCAAAAGATACTAAAGGACTAAGGATCAAACCCCCAAAGCACAGCTAATGCACCACTCACTCCCGCGTAGGTTTCCTATTGTTTCTCAAGTGTTTTTTAAAAAATACAGACACCATTTTCATTGCCATTTGGAAATGGCATTACTGGGTTTATTGTACTACTTTTTTTGTTTCTTTATATATTTCTGTAGTAAAAAGCAACAAACACAGGTGCCATTTTAGAACGCACTATGAACATAGAAGATGAAAGCAGCTATTTTAAATACTTAATTGAAATGATTGTATTAATTTGTAGTTGATGACAAACTGCAGAAAAAAGAACTAGCAAAACATTTTAAATACACTGAGTCTTTATAGCTGCATATGTAAAAGCTCCAATATATTTTTTAAAAACACAACCCCACCTCCTGAGGTCTGCGGTGGGTGCCTGCAGTCCAGGAAGGGTCTGGCTAGAGCCCAGGGCTGTATGAGATTTGGAGACCAAAGCATATACCAAAGAGAAGATCATTAAAGCATACTTTTGAGTGAGCAGCTTCATCACTGCCATTATGGAAAGACTCAGAGGGGAGGTGTCCCAAGGATATTTTTTTTGAAGAAGCCTGTGAATACAAGGCCAAGGTAGAAAAGCACAAGGATCCGTGGTTGGTGTGGCTCAGTGGACTGAGTGCCAGCCTGCCAACCAAAAGGTCACCAGTTCGATTCCCCGTCAGGGCACATGCCTGGGTTGTGGGCCAGGTCCCCAGCTGGGAGTGTGCAAGAGGGGGAACCGATCCGATGTGTCTCTTGCACATCGCTATTTCTTTCCTTGTCTTTCTCCCTCCTTTCCCCTCTAAAAGTAAATAAATAAAACCTTAAAATAAAAACAAAAATACAAAAACCCACAGACACGGACACACATAACCCCTACCTTGAACTTCGGGTAGTCGTTCATTATTATGGTGACCATGCCAACGTACGGCAAAAACCTGAGAGACAAAAGCCAGAAATATCAGAGCTGTTTGCAGTGTGAGCGCCACCTTTGAAAACATCGTAAGTCAGCATTAGGAACAAATCTCCCTTGGAATGCCATCAGCTGGAGCTATCGGGCAACTGTCACTCCCATCTCCAAGGGCGTGCTTAGTGCCAAGCATCAGAGCTAAGAACCAGGACGATGTTTTCCGCAGGCACAGGATTTTGGCTGGAGCGGCTACCTGTCTCCACTTGGGGCATTTCCAGTAACAGAATTAAAACATAGTCGAGCAATTTGTACAGATGGAAGGGGCAACTTTCATCCACCTAGTTTTCCATGTTTAGTCCCAGAGTAAGATTCAGACAACCTCTCTAAAGCTGCTGTTGGGGACAGCATTTCCAGTGCATGCAGTTTCCTCTGGAATCATCTCGTCACTCCACAGTGCTGCTCAGAGGCAGCAAGCAGTGTACTGGGCACTGAGAACAAATCAATGTGAATCTCGTCATTTCCACCCAAACACGATCAGGATCCCAGAGAGAGGAGCTTCAAAGCACTGGCAGGCCAGCAATTACGCGGACAAAATTAATGTCACCCATGGGAAACAAGGTAACACACTCTTAGTCCCCTCTGGCCTTCTTTAAATCAGTGGCTTCAACCTCCCACTTACACAAAAAGCTTATACCAGAGTCTCTAAAAATACAGGGCTGACCAACCAGAAGTCTCTCTCGTCGCCCCGCAGGTATTCAAGAGGAGATGCGATAGAGTAAAAATGGTGAAAAGGTGGGCAGTGTGAGAAAAGGGTAGAAAGAGGCCCTAAACTACAATTCCGTGAAGAAAGCTGAACCTTAGAAAACGGTGACCAGTGTTCTCCAGCCTCACACGGCTGGCGGGATTTCGATACGGTTTTTCAAAAGGCATTTCTAACAAGGGTTAAACTTAAAAGAGTCACCAAAAGAAAGGAAGAGCTGCCTTCTGGGGGTTTTCTAATAAGAGGATATATCGTTTGCTGTCAGTCAGAAGCAGAACTCATTGCTGGAACAATTACGAGAAGATAAATATTGAAAGACTTAACACAGAACTGTTTCTAACAGTGAAAAACAGGAAATCATCTAAATAGCCACCAAAAGAGGAAGTCATGATTCTCAGGGGAATGGCATGTAACGTAGCCATTTAAAAAGATATAGATGCAGATTTCACACTAAAAGCTATTTCCAGCTTCCCGGTTGGGTAAAAAAAAAAATTTAAATTCGTCTGTGTAAAATTATGTTACATATGCATTCACATCTGCATAAGATACTGCAAATATCTAGAATACTGACCAAAGTGTTAAACAGTGGCTACCTCTGAGAGGGTTTACCGTACTGTCATTGAAGACCCACAGATAACTAATCTCTAGGTGAGGATGTATGTTGAAAATAGACGTAAGACAATATACTTGCATTCAGCTTCAGATTTTTGGTCCCTGGTCAGTTCCGAGTTTCATTTAGTTACCACAATACAACTAGAACCACTCACAGCTCTCCTGACGTGTCCTACCTATAACGAATGATTCTATTAGCGTTTCCCGAATCTTCTCTGCAACGTAAAAGGGAATCCTCACCCTCTGGCCCTTCCCACCACGTCCTTCTTCTCCAGCCAGTTCTGGCCCTCCTTGTACAAGCCTCTGTCATCGACTTCGTTATTATCGCCCTTGGTCAGAAACTTGATGTCTCCGTTATCTCTGGAAAGCAAAATATTGTCCTTATCATTTGCAGCACAGCATCACTAGAGAAATATTAGTTTCTGCACCACTGCATGGCCATCCGCGAGTATTCAGAAAAGCGACCTAAGATAACCTGGTCTTTCTTGGTCTAAGAAGATTGTTTTCAGATAACCATGCAACTAGAGCATAAATTCAATGAGAATTTTACAGACTTACATTCTAAAATACTCCAGTTACCCTGACAACCAAAAAGCAGAGCAAAGCACAAGGGCACCAGTGAGGCAACGATTAGCCCTCAGCAGCTGCTTCACTCTCTTAGTCCTCCCGGGCCAACCCGTTAACATGGGAGATATTCTTCTCCACTCCAGACATGAACTTGGTCTCAGGTCACACAGATGTGAGCACAAGGAAGTCAAATGCAAATGTCCTTTTACCTTTCCTCAGACTTACGTCTGCGTGCCAAATGCGGAGTGTGTTAACGCACTGTTTCCTTCACCACCGAGCCAAGTGGCGTAAGATCCAGTTTGCGAAGAAACAGGGATCACAAGCGGCATAAAACCAGCGTGTTAAACAGATATGCGGGAATCACTCTAAACACTAACCTGGTGCTTACAAGGCCTTGACGCTAGAAGCACAATATTACAGCATTAAAGAGCCATAAAGAGTGTTTTCTTGCAATAGACAAATGAAAAAAAAAAAGTACTGTTCTAATTTGATAAAAGCTTAAAAGCCCACAAGGATTTGAAACTACACCAAAAGGAGCTGATTTGCAGCCGTGGCTTTAAAGGAAATCAGGGGATAAAAACCCATCCGGGCGGCCTCTCATAGTTCATGCAAATCACAGCAAGTCCTCGTTACTTCCTGCACTCTGAACGGTTTCTCATCCTTGGGATCATTGTTCAATCGGGGAGGGTGCTGTCACATTGTGGCTGAGCATACTTCTTCAGCAGGTAACCAGCAGAGATCAAATAACATTAGCGTATTAACCCAAACTACAGCAGGATCATTCTGATGTTTAGAGTAAAATGAAGTGAATATTTTTAAGTATCCACATCTCTGGGGAAGCTGGAGGCAGTGAAGGGAATGGGACTGTAAATACCAGAAATGCACAAATAGTATGGCACACCCTCCTCCGCCCACCTGAGATGAGTAATGTGCGGCTCAAAACACAAACATACAAACCTAAATTTAATTCCATAGCTCATGCAGGTAAAAATGCTCTACCAAGCCTGCATAAGGGTAAATGAATAACCAAGTATATAAAATGCAACATTTTCACTGATGGTGTGATTGTAGTACCTCATGGGAACATATGTGTTTAAGCTAGAAGTAACTGCTTGTGGCTCTCAAAGCGTGTCTTATTAAGTCGTCACTGGCATTTAAAAGAAAAGTAAGGCTCTTTGGGGGGGTTGGGGAGAGAATTAATGCAGGATATGCAAGGACCAAGTCCTGGGATGAGTTGGAGGAAGGGATTTTTATCCATCCAGGGCTAATGTTACTGTTGAGAATGCCAGTCAGTCCAAAGTAACAAATAAAACAAACGGTAACTTTCTGCATTTCAGAAAATAATTCTCATATCGAAATAATTCTCAATTGCAGTGGGATTTGCTTTGGTACTCCTTCAAATAAGCACAATTATGCCACACTACATGCCCCCTTACCATTGTCAAGTTCTTCGGTGAGGGTCAGCTCATTTAATGCTTGTGACCACCGGTGGGTACCTGTGGGTGAACTATCACACTCCCATCGTTGACTTAAGTCCTGAGTCACCCAACCAGTAAACGGCACAACTAGGAACATAATTCAGTGCTTGTGCACTTTCTAA
The DNA here is from genome assembly GCA_007922815.1 of Macrotus californicus. Lineage (NCBI taxonomy): Eukaryota > Metazoa > Chordata > Mammalia > Chiroptera > Phyllostomidae > Macrotus > Macrotus californicus. The sequence continues at coordinate 49,254 of VMDR010000755.1, read as the reverse complement.
TCAACTAGGAGAACAGTCTACCAAAAACTCACAAAACACCACCAGAAAAAGTGAAGTCTCCTCACTTTTCATGGACTTTGATCACTCTGTGAACTATTGGAATGTCTCGTCCTTCCACCTTAAAAACCACGATTTCGCCGGCTCTGATGGGGTCTTCCTGGAAGTTGGTGAGGAACAGAAGGTCGCCCCTGTGGAAGGCTGGCTCCATGCTGCCACTGGAAAGAAACAAAATCACAGCCAAATTACCCCGTGGTCATGAGGGAAACATTTCAACTCAAAACAGATATCATAATAAACACATGAGTTAGAATTCCAGCCGTCACCAGTAGCCAGTTGGTCTCTGAGCTATAAAACAAGTCACAGCGTCTCCTTCTGTGACCACACCGGTGGTACCACGAAGTGAGAAAGGACACGATGTCTTCTTAGACTGAAGCCTGGGAAGGGCACTCGCAGGCCCTTCTGTGGTGCCTGTTAGAAAAACAACCAAGAAAAATGTGGACTCTTTGAAATAAAAGCTGCCATTGTTTAGCCTTAAAAAGTCCACATCTACACACACGTTAGAGTTTTCACTCAGAACTGCAGGCTGCAAGCTGGTTCATCCTCGAGGACAGTTCTCCCACTTTAGGTGTACCCCCAGCACCCAGGACACGCCGTGCTTGTCCGAGGAATGAGAAATGAACAAATGCACACACTGAGGAAGATGAGCTAGCCACCAGCCAAGCTGAGGGTTGGGGAGAAATTCAAACCAAGTCTTTTGACTCCTGCAATGGCATCCTTTCGACCACATTCTACAGAAAGCCAAATTCTAACCAGCGTTTTTGAGGTGGAGGCCAATAAGTAACCCCACATGATAGCAGTTTAAACCCATGCCAAAAATCTTTGCTGGATTCAAAGTCAACTGCAATCTACCGGAGGCTGAAATGATCACAGTAGAATTCACTTTACATACACTCGTGCATTGCTTAGTGCATGAGAAAATAAATAAGAGCCAGCCATAGGGCTATGTAAGGGCCACGCAGCCAATGATAAGTGAGTTTGTCGAAGGCTGGAAGGGCGGGAATGAGCCACGCTAGTGAGGAAACAGGGAGCTTTAGAGGAAAGCGTGGGTTCACAATGGAAGCACCTCAAGAAGCGGCCCCGTCCCTCCAAGCCCAGCCCCTTACACTCGTCCCCACACGTGGAAGGCAGCAAGGAGGAACGCAGAGGAGGCTGGCCTGTCACTCAGTCCCTGCTGCTGTGCTCATTGTTAGTGAGACCAGTGACACTCAGTACAGTGACAGATCTAGTCATCAAACCAGGAGACTGGAAAAAAGAGGTAGAGAGGGCTAGACATATAAATGACTAAGAGGGTAAGAAAAAGAAATCTGGGGAAAAACAAATTTGGGGTTTTTGTACCCCAACATGGAAGTTTAGTTTGTCTTTTTCTGAAAATAAAACACAATTGCTTCGGGGCTTTGTCTTCTGTTCGAGAATAAGGACTAAGATGCCTGAGATAATTTCTCTACCTGCTGCCTCATCTCCCCTCTTCCAACAGAACTGAAGACACACAAGGGAAGGCGCTTTTAGAAAGCCGCCGGGTGGACAAATGGCCTCTGGGCAGCTCTCCGAGGAGGCGACATCACTTGCTTTCCTCCTGGGCCAGGCACTCCCCAACGTCGGTGTTCCCCAAGGTCACACATCTCTTGTGGTGTCAACAGTTTATGTTAACAAGCCAAACTGCTTTAGAATTGTAAAGGATGGTTTAAAACCAAGTCCCTACACACTGCTATTTCACAACAATTTCTGCGTGCAAGTGTGTGTGTGCGTGTGTGTGTGTGTGTGTGTGTGTGTGTGTGAGAGAGAGAGAGAGAGAGATTTACCAAGAGCCAGCACATCTCAAATCTAGGCTCAGCTCGGCCAAAAACGATCGTGAGATGCAAGTGGACTGGCCTCCCTGGGCCTCAGGTCCCCCGCAGCCAAGGGAGAGGGCCCATCTGCATTCGAGGGTTTTAGCCAGAGGAAGACAAGTACCGTATGACCTCTGATGGAGTCTGATGAACAATAAACTAACCAACAAAAAGAAAAGGACTCTAGAGATGGAGAACAGGCTGACAGCTGTGGGGGGGACGGAGGCGGGTTGGGGCCTGGGTGAAAAAAGTGAAGGGATTAAGCAAAGATGAATGAAAACCCCTCACAGACAGACAACGGTATGGTGGTTACCGGAGGGAAAGGTGGGTGGGGAGGTAGGGCAGTGCACATGGGCGATGAAAGGTGGGTGGGGAGGTAGGACAGCGCACATGGGCGATAAATGGTGACGGAAGGAGACTTGACTTTGGGTGGTAAACACACAGACAATATATAGATGTCCATTATAGAATTGTACACCTGAAGCCTTTATAATTTTATTAACCACTGTCACCCCAATAAATTTACAAAAATAGACAATTTTAAAAATAAAAATAAATAGGAGGTTTTTAATTCCTTTTTTTAAAAGTCCTACAATCCACACTTGCAGGGAAATTTCACCAGAAGCCTAACATGCGATACCTGAGGTGAAGCTGTTGTGACTGGAGCAAGGCCAAGGGTCTGGAATCCATGAGTGTGGGCCGCCGTCCCCTCCAACCCACCGCCTGGACCCCAGAGCACTCCTGGAGCACAGTGAGAACACCTTCCTAAGGCCCCTAAATTTTTTAAAACACTGTCTCTAGAGGCGGCCCCTTGGCCACCACACCAGGGCAGCCGGGTGGAGCTGGGGCGATGGCGGAAGCCCCATGAGGTGGCGGCAGGCCCAGGGGAGGGAAGCGCGCTGACTTGGGAACCCAGACCCCTGCGTGCCAGTTGCAGCTGCTGCATCGGCCAGCTGTGACCCTGCCTAAGTCACCGCTACAGCCCACTGTGCCACTGCAAAAGGGAGTGGGGCCCTTCGCTGTGAGACTCAGTGACTTAAGGCACATTGCCCAGGGAGCATCTTTTTTATTTTTTAAATCCTCACCCAAGGGCTCCTCACCCAAGGATATTTCCAAGAGAAGCACCAATTAGTAGCGCCCGGACAGGGATCAAACCCGCAATCCAGGTACGTGCCCTAACCTGGAATCGAACCCACAGCCTTTAGGTTACGGGACAGTGTCCCAACCAACTGAGCCACACCGAGCATCTTGAAGCACCCAAGGGTTCCCAAACATGGTTAATCAATTTCAAATTGATTTCTAAGTTTCTCCCCTTGGATGACTTTACGGCTGCATGATGTTAACTCAAATACAAACTCTTCTCAAACAAACCAGCTGTGCTTTGTGAGAGTAACAGCCCGAGAAGAGAGCGGCCACTCACAACTGTCCCACAGAAGCTTACAAAATACTAGACCCTGTGCTAGGCACTGAGGATATCTAACCCCTGCCTGTTTGGTACAAAAAAAAATCAAGGAACCGTTTTACATGACCTCTTTAACAGTCAGTTTGGACACAAATAATGCATTAGAACCATTTTATTAAATTGTCTTTTACGTGGATTAAAACATCAAAATACAAAAGCAAGTTTTTTGTGGTGGAGCACTGGCATGGACGTGTTAAAAGCTCTAAAATATCTGTTGTAAAAACTAAGATTTTCAACAAAAGACAGAAAAAATAAAATACTCTCATGCCGGTATCAATAAAGAAGATTTTTACCCCACTACAATGCCGCGTCTGGGCTGTCACGCAGGCTTCCCCGCAAGCCGGCGCCGCCCGTGGCACCTACCTCAGCACCACCACGATGGGGCTCTCACTGCCGGTGAGGACGATCAAGCCCTTCCAGATCATGAGCGCAGAAGACACGATCATGGCGAAGTTTAGAACCTGGTAATAGAGCTGGGACGAGAAAAGCCAAACCAGGGTGAGAACCAACAGCAGAGTCGGACCAACCCTGAGTGTATGTGCTCGTTTAAAACAAACAAACGAACGAACAAAAACGCAAAGCTGTGATGACATGAAACTAATTCACACAAACTACAAAAGTAGGGAGTGTTTCCACCTTTGCCCATGGAGTGAGCCTTCCTATTGCGTCTCTCCTTCCACAAGAGAAGAGGGAGGGGAACACCAGAGCATCCCAGGGGACTTGCTGTGTTAAAGCTTCCCTAAGACTCTGCTTGCTTCTCCGGGACTTCCCAGCACCTTCAGCCTGGGAAGGGTCCCGCCACTCAACTTCTGCTGCCAGGGCCTGCCCTCTGGTGCGTGGTGCACACGTCCGACCTGAGCACCTGGCACACGCAGCATGATCACTTAGAACCATCCCTCAGCTGCCTGGCCCAAGACACCCCAAATGAGGTAGGAGTTCCACAGCACTCAGCAATGAGGTGCTCGGCTGTCTGAAAGTACATTGTAGAAGTCGACAAAACTGTAAACACCTGCATGGTTAGCTTTTCCATAAGTGGAAAGTCACATGAGTTAATACGTAATTCTAAGCTGACCTCGCCCCACCTTAGACCACTGAGTTAACACGCTCAGGGCTTGGCCTTGTCCCTTCCTGTCCCTCATGTGCTGAAACACAAGGCTCTTCCTTGCTGACAAGTGCCTGCCACACCGCCCACCCCCAGGGGCCTAGGGGGCAGTGCGACACCTGAGCACTTCACAAAACCCTGTGGCACTGTGGCTGGATTGTTGGCCCAGGTGTCCACCGTCCTCCACGAGGCTATCAGGACAAAAGCCACTCTGCCCAGTACTACTGGAAATGTAAGCCCCTCAGGCGACCTGCCCTTCCTGCCCTCTACAGGGCTCCTTACTCCAGTGCCTGCCTCTGTCTTCCTCTTCACAATCCCTGCAGTGGCCCAGGGTGATCTGAAGAGCCGTGTGGTGGCCCATCCAACACTCTGGCATCTCAATTCCTGGGCCTCCTGATCTCCAGGGCCCCTCTCCCTCTACCCGAACCCTCAGCCCCCAGCAGCATACCTAGGACTATAACTGCCCGAACCCCATGACTCTAACCCCCTCTACCTGACCACCTAACCTGTCTTTTCGGAGACACAGGCCCGGCCAATCCATGAGTCTTTGAGGACTGCCGGCATCAGGGGTGAAGGTGTTCCTCAGTTTCCCCCCCTGCTGGCTTAGGATTTGGGCTTTTTCTGGCTGTCAATTACCACCCTTTCCTTTGTTTTCTAGCTTCCACTTTTTGATTGATCTTCTTTCCTTTCCTGATTTCCTATCTTGGAGCAAAAAAGAAGTCAAAGCTTAAAACTATTGGTTTTCCAGAGAAAGAATATAAGTGGTGAGCAAACACTTAAAGTGTTCAGACCAAATCCTGCCTCCACCCCTGTGGCCCCCGCCACTTTGCCTAGCAAATTTAAAGGCGTTTTGTTTTTGTTTTTGTTTTTGTTAATGCTAACATGCAGTCCTTAGCAAAAGTGCACTGTGGTGGGGATGCAAGGCGGTAGAACCCTTCGGAAAGCAGTTTAGCGTCTAAAGGTTGTTCTGGGCCCAACAACTGTACTTCTCAGAACTCAGTCTGAGATAAAGGCAGCTGGAGATTACAGCCCAGGATATTTATCAGTCTTATTTCTGATGACAAGGAACAGAAGTCAATGAGCAACAACAGAGAAATGATTGAGAAAATGACGGCAAGTTACTGCACTACTTAAAACAGCACAAACAACCTTCCAATGACATGACAACCCTTAAGGTATGTTAAGTGAGAAGCCTCAAGACGCTAACAGAGGCTATCTTGGTGCAGTGGAATTATGAATGATATAATTTTCTTCTCTCAACTATTCTCTACTCTTTTGTTGAAAGATTTTATATATTGATTTCTAGAGAGAGGGGGAGGGAGGGAGAGAAACAGATTGGTTGCCTCTCAGTACGCGCCCTGGCAGGGGACCAGAATCCAACATGTGACGCCCAACCAACTGAGCCACACTGGTCGGGGCCATTCTCTATTCTTCAAAATTCCAGGACGAGCATGGATTAATTCCAAAATCTTGGTGGAGGGGAGTGTTTAAAGGAAGTGCAATTTGACAGGACATTACATGGTATTAAATTACTCCTTTTGAAGAGTGTGGCACAACGTGAAAAAGTATTCTGATGTGATACTAAGGTAGGCAAAGCAGAAATCAAACCTCTCATGCTAACATCACACCTATGTGAAATTATGTAAGTGCAGGTAATTAGGAGAGATGCCGCTGAAAGTGGGGACATAAAAAGTGAATTAAAATAACTGAGGATCTTTTGATGTAATAAATGAAAACAGGAAAATAAATGTAGCTCAAAATTAAAGTCACACGCCATCTTTAAAAACTCTTTGGCTATGTGTCAATAGCCAATTATGAAACTATCATGAAATTCCCAAGAGGGCAGAGAAGGAGCCTGCACACTGGGCAGGTACCGTGAGGCACTGGGCAAACCGTGGCTTCTAAAGTGAAATCACTCTGGTCCCATCAGTCTAAGGCAGAAGCTTCTCATTGCAGTTCACTCAAAAACTTTCCCATCTGCTCTGCCCAACTTGAAGGATTTGATAAACTTTGTTTCATTATGAATGACAGATCTGATTAGGAAAGCCCCAAGCCAGGGTTTTAAACAGAAATTGTCATTTTTAGAGGTTTTCAAACCATCAGGCTCCACCCTGATAAAAAGCACATTATAAAAACCTTGCCATTTACCGAATAAAGACAGGCAGCTACGAATACATTTTCCAGTATGATTTCCTATGCTTGAAATATTCACCGAGGGGAAGTAACATCATTTCTTCAAAAAAACTTCCTTTGAGCCAGACATCTATTTGCTAAAGAAATGAGCGGTTATCCAAAGCCAACAATCAAGCGAATGGCAGAAGCACAGGTCACACTTCCAGCACCGTGTCTTTAAGGGACCTACTCATCTGAGTCTAGGATTGAAATGTTGGAATCTAGAAACATAATTTCTTTTATTACTGACACTATGACAGATGTCCCCCTTCCTCCCTCCTCTTTGAGCTACTGACAAGCTGACTTGAACAGCAACAAAGTGCCTTTGTCGGTGTTCAACTTTGCCTACCAACTTTGTATGCTTGGCACCTAATAACCCAGCAGAGTTTAGAAGCAAGCCCACACTTGGGCTTTGTCAACCAATGATGAAATAGCCAACATCTGGGGGTTTAAACAAACATTTGAGACCAGATATCCTGGCTGGGAGAGCAGCAGAAATGCTGGTAGCCTTCCCTCTTCCCCTCTTCCTCACTGCAGAAAGAAAGAGGCCTTGTTTTTGCCTGTGGCTCTGGCCTTAATTGAGAGCAAGCAGGGGCAGCAGAGAAAGGAGGTCCTGCTTCCGGGATTGGTGGAGCATGCATGACTGACAAGGGCTCACAGCATGCTATTTCGGAGGGAAAAGAAACAAGCTAAAGGACAAAGCTGGAAAAAAAGAGCAAACAAAATAAAGTACCAAAAGGAGCAGATTTGAGTTTCTGAATATGAATCAGAAACTGGTGAGACACAGGCAAAGCAACAGCTACTACTGATGGGCTTTCTCACTGAGCGCGGTGATACACAGCGTTCAAAATGGCCGAGGGATTGACACGTTCAAGGCCATCTCTGACGGCCTGCAATTACAATCATCAGTAATCGTACCAATTTCAGAGACATTTTTTAAAACCTAGCCAATTAAGCCTAGATTTTTAAATGAAGCTGTTTCCTGGAGGATTTGGGGAGACAGTATCCATGCTCAGGACATCATAAGCTGCTGGTTTTTCAAGCTAGTGATAACCACAGCCACGGTTAGTCTCAGTCACTGACACTCCCACTCACCAGCGCTGCACACCTAGAAACACCCAGATTCTAGACACCGCTCATAAATGCAAGTCACCACACTCTCCCACATGACTGCACTAGTCTGAAATTCTACTTGGAAAAAAAAAAATATGCCCAAAGGAGTAAGTTGTGCCCTGCCATGGGCACCACCACATCACCCTTCAATACAGTAGGACAAATGACACGCGATGCCATCAAAACCATGAGAATTAACGCCGTTTTCAAAGACAATCACAACTTCCCAGGAGGAAGGTTCCCTTTCCTTTAGCATACCTTATTATTAGTATCAACAGAGGTATTAGGACAGATCACAGTATTTGCGCAGTACAGGTCCCCTAAATGCTCTATCTAGAAGCCTAAGCAATCTCATTTTTCCTGGAGGAGAGAGCTTCCTTTCCAGTCCTCTTTCTTTACACTGAAGAGAACGACCCAAAGTCAGTGGCACAGGCCACGCGCTCACTAAGGAGAGCAGAAAGGAAGTTTCCTCCGAGGTCACAAAGAGCGAAAAATCAACCCCAGCCGCCCGAAGAACCCACGCTAATTGCCGCCTCTACACTCCAGGTGCAGTCAGAAGGCAGAATCTGAGAAAGGAGTTGGAGATACCTGAAAGTAACATAATATCGTAAGTCAATTATACTTCAATAAAAAAAGCAAACAAAAAGAAGTTAGAGACTTCTGGAGTCCCTTCTGGAACACTGATTCAGTCCACCGTGACTGAGCACCTCCTTTGAGCTCCCTCGGCACAAGGGGCTTTATTCAGTCCAGACGCACGGTGGGGAAAACACTCCGCAGAATGGCGAGAAACTGCCCTGGGAGGCACCGCCGTACGGTTCCCACCGTCAGAAAGTTCCTTCCTTTCGCCGAGGCAGGCAGCACCCCTCTGGGCGTCAGGCCTCAGGAGCCCCTCGGAGAGATCTGTTCCCCCTACCACCGGGTGGCCCTTTAAAAACGTGCAGACAGCTGTCACTCACGGCCCAGTCAACTCTTCTCGCTTTCTCGACCACATTGGACGTCCACAGGAGTAGATTCCATTTTCTTCCCCTTCCTGGCCCCACTCCCCTAACTGGGCTCTTGTCAATGCAAGAAAGCACACACACGTGCCCACACGTGGGTCGGTATGGATTTGAACCCAGGGCCTGTGAAAGCCTGGCGCGAGAGTCACGGGGCGCTGTCCTCGCCAGAATGCTACCCGGGATGCCCTGACTCCCCGCAACTGCAGCCGGCCCCGGCCCCGGCCCCCGGGCGCGCCCCCCAAGCCGGCCTCCGTTACCTGGCGCTTGTTCATCTTTCTCAAGTCCCCGAACATGTCCAAGCCAGACGCAGGGAGAGGCGTCCCCACAGCAGCAGCGCGCACCATGCCGGGGTCTCGCGGCCAAGGGGGGCCCGCGGGCTCCTGGAGACACTGACAGCTGCGGAGCTCCGGCCGGGCCCCCGCCCACCAGCCCCGTGGGCTTGCTGACCACGTGACTATCGATTCGCTCAGGCTTCTGGGAATCGTAGTCCCGCGAGTCTTGGCCACCAGTGTGCCTGGAAGGAACAGGGAGGAAGAAAACTGCCACTCCCAGAATTCCGCGGGGCAAGAACCTAGTCCAGCGAAGATCTAGGTTCCTAGGAGGGCTGCGACGGAGCTCAGGAGGCTTGTCCGAGCCTTCCGAGGGAACCTGGGGAGGGGGACGGCCCTGCATTTCGCAGGGGTAACTCGGAGAACAGACTACTCAAGAGGAATAAAATTTCCCAAGACTCTGGTCAGGCGCCAAGAGGGCACCTAAAGCTCTTTAGCACTTACCTAGCCGTGTATCTTGGCCATTGGATGACTCCACGAGGAAGGCGGGGCTTTCCCCACTGGCCGGCGGGCAGTACTGAACCTGGGAGTAGCCTAAAGATGGGCTCGCGGATGGGCGGGGAAGAGGCGGAACTTTTGAAGCCTCTGGGTTCCTGGTTTTGCAAGAGTTGTAGGATTTGAATGTAAAGGAACAAAAGGATAGTATCCTCTTGATCATAGCTGTGTCGCAACGGATAGTAATTGAAAGAATAAATAACCAATTAATTTAATACACGAGGAAACAGAGGCCCAGAAAGATTAAATGACATGGCCAAGTTAAGTGTCAAGAGTCTGGAATAAAATGCAAAATATAAAATGTGTAAATCCTGGATTACTACAGTCCTGACCCTAGATTATTTTAGTTCATTCACTCACTCATTGATGCATTATTTATTTCATTCATTTATGCACAAATCTTTTTGGAGCATGTATTATGCACCTGGCCCTGTGCTAGGCACCTGAGAAACATCAGTGAACAAAACAGCAAAGATCCTCCCCCTCGTAGATCTTACATTCCAGCAGGAGAACACATAAGGAAATTATACAGTACCTAGAGGAAATAAGAAAAGGCAGGTAAGAGGGATAAGGAGCTCTGGGGGAAGGGAGCAGGTTGCAATTTAAAATATCCCCAAAGATGACTTATCATGAAGCTAATGAAAGGTGAGCTTTGAGATGCTTCATTTGCAAAGGCCCCTTCCAAAGCCTTGAAGAAAAATGGTCACATGGTTTTGTAAAACTTTCAAAGCAAGATATTTGAATTGCTATTGACTGAGTCCTGTTTCTTTGCCCAACTTCCTCTCCATCATACTTCGCCTCATGTTGGAGGACATGAAGCATTTTGGGAATCTAGCTAAGAGAATTTGAGTTAGAGATACATTTAGTATGAGTTTACTGGATGTATTTATGTGGTTCATGGTCATTTCCTGACATCCTAGTATAGGAATGGCTTCTGAGAATACTGCCATGCACTGTACCATCTCACCTGATATCCTGGCAGGAAGTTACTCTAGAGGTGGTTTCCTGATATGAGGGTGTCCTATAGCACCTGGCCTTGGAAGCATGTGGGTAATAAAGGAAAAACAAGGCTTTAAAAGTATGGAGCCACAAGCTAATCTGTGTGAAATGCTTTCAAACATCAGCTGTATCAAATCAAAAGTGGAAGATACAGTTCTCTTCAGTCCATCAGAACAATACAGTGATAGTTAAAATTAACACCAAAGTTGCTTCAATTATTATTATAGGTGGCCGTGAAGATGTTTAGATGTGTTCAGATTCTGAACATATCGAAGATAGAGTCCTCGGAATTTTTGGAAGACAGATATAGGGTATGAGAGAAGAACAGCAGTTAAGGCTGACTCCAGGGTTTCTTCCCTGAGCAGCTGGAAGGATAGAGTTGTCCCCAGCTGAGACAAGGACAGCTACGGCGGAGCAGGTTTGTGGGAGAAAGTTAAGAGTTCCCATCGCTGTGATGGAAAATCCAGCCCGGTATCCTCAGGCCACACAATCGTACTGTCTCCGGGCCCCTGCTTAGGCTGAGCATTGCATCAGCAGTGATGCAGAAAGACACAGGGTGGAAACCCCTGCATATGGCCCAACCTGGGGTGAGTTGATTAACTCCCATGAACCCTTTTCCTCATCTATAAACTAAAAACTAGTTTGGTAACAGCCATTTTGGAAGACAGTTTGGCAGTTTGTTACAAAAGTAAGCATACTCTTGCCATAAGATCCAGCAGTCATGTTACAGAACCCCATCGATGCTGTTCTGGAACAGCTGGGGAGTCCAGTTGCCTGCCACCAACAAGCGTGACTCCCAATGCAAGAGTCTGGTGAAAAGGGAAAGGGGTTGTTCATTTAAAGGTTATACAGATGCAGAATGATGGCAGATTTCGGCTGTTAAGTCCCACTTCCCTTTCAAACACCCCAAAACACATAATTCTGCCTCCCTTTGCTAAACTGGGCCAGTTTCAGAACATGCCAGTCAGAGGTACCATCTTTCAGAAAAGCAGAAGTCTGCAGCTCAGCATTTCTGGTCACAGGGCAGCATTCCAGGCACCTCCCACTAATTTGTGTTTGGTTAGACAGGTCCTTGCAGTTCCCAGCACCCTTAGCCGTGCAGCAGTGTTCTTCAGGCAGGTTTCCCAGTGGGTCTCCTCTTTCTTACTCCAGCTCTTAATCTAAAACCTCATGGCACCTCCTTTCACACCAGACCTCATGGCAGATGGGGAGGGGCAGGGGAAGGCGCTTCTACATCCTTTCAAAACACATGGCTGCTACCCTCATGGCCAGCTCCCTTCATGGCTGCCCACCCTTATTTTCGTTGCCAACCTGGAGCTTCCTATGTGACCTCACTCTCCACACTGTACAATCTGAAAGTGATGTAGGCCTCTTACCCAGGTGGCAGCACAGCTTCCCTTCAGGAAAGACTTACCATAGTCACACAAAGTACCTTAAATGCTGTGTCACTGCTCTCCCTTCCCCAAACCAAGAGCTGGGGGGAAGGTGCTCTATTTTGGGGTCCCCTTGCTTTGTACCCCGTTTTAGTCATGCTCCTTGGTATTTACCCGAAGGAGTTGAAAACTTATGTCCACCAACCTGTGCATAAGACTTGGAAGCAACCAGGATGTCCTTCAGTGGGTGATGGATAAACAGACCACGGCACAACCAGACAGCAGAATCATTCAGTGCTGAAAAGAAATGAGTTGTCAAGACATGAAACAATATGAAGGAAACTTAAAAGCATATTACTAACTGAAAAAAAAAGCCAATTTGAAAGGCTAGATACTATATTATTCCAACTCTGACATTCTGGAAAAGGCAAAACAATGGAGACAGTAAAAATTTCCATGGTTGCCGAGATGAGTGGGAAGGGAGGAGCAGGCAGGGCACAGAGGTCTTTTAGGCCAGTGAAACCACTCTGGGTGATGCTTAATGGTGGAAACACGTCGTTCTGTTCATCAAAACCTGTATAGTGAACCAAGAGTGAACCCTAATGTGCCAGTGCACTGTGGGTTACAATAATGTGTTAGACAGGCTCATGAGTTGTAACACATGTTCGACTCCAGTGGGGGATGTTAATGATAGGAAGGCTGTGCCTGTATGGGGGCCGGGAGTATATGGGAAGCCTCTACTTTCCAGTCAGTTTGCTGTGGACCTAAAACTGCTCTGAGGAAATAAAGATGACTTTCAATTAAAATAAATTACATCGGTAGTATCTGACCTGTGTGTTACAACAATGGCACACAGACAGTGCCCACAAGTCAGAGCAGGGGCTAACCGTGGTCAGGTAGTAGATGCACCCTTGGCTCATTCCTTATTCTCAGGGGACCAACTGGTGTATGGACCCTCCTGCGGTTATTTCCTCTGTTCTTGGATATAGATTTGGATTAGATATCCTTGTCACTCTGAGAACCCCCACATTCTCTCTCTCATCCACTGGGGCAGGAAGCACTAACTAGGAGCCCATACAGGGCCCCCTCCATACCAAGAGAGTAAACCAACAGCAACAGTCCATCCCTGGGGGAATGCCAGAAATGACTCTTCAGTGTTAACAATTAGCTAAAGCTGGAGGCAGCAAAACACTTAAATTGTGGGACTAGGCTTTAAGGAATAGCATTTAAAATAATGGTCAGAAATTTAAATCTTGTCAACCCAAAGCAAAGAGGAGAATGTGTCCCACGTGTCAAACAAAATAATCTGTGTGTGTCAGTCGTGAGTGATTCCAGAGCCTGAATCACCCTGCTATTGGCCACTTTCTCCATTTAGAATCATAATGTCTAAGGCTTGCAAGGTATCCAGAATCCATCTGGGTCAAGTTTCTACCCACAGCTGCCATCTCCTCTGAAGGATTGGACGATCATGAAGCCTCTGCTGACATGTTACTGAACAGCTCCTACATTCTCTAGCAAAAAATAGAGCAGGGGACATCCACTTATCAAAAATTATGCTGTTTAAATTGCACTTCCTCAACACTAGTCCCTTACAAACCAGAAAAAGAGCTCATCTCATGAAGGAAAAAAAGAGAACGCAACCAGCCATCCTTCCCACCACAAAGCCCTAGCCACAGCATCCACGTATTCCCTCCACACAGCATGCCTGGGACGGACATGATCTTGGAGATCCTTTGTGGACCAATTCTTGATGCTACTGGACCCCCAGTTTTGTCTGTTTGACTTGTTCTTACCAAGGAAGCCATGAAAGTCAAGTCTTAAAAGACCACCAAGCCTCCAAGAGTCTCCAGCCCCACCCTTGACAGAGGCTCAGCCTTTCTGTCTCTGTTCTCGGCTCCTTATTTCTCCATTGCAAGCACTGCTGTGATATCAAATGCAGAGTCTTCACTCCTATTAGCCCGTTTCCTCCAAAGGCCTAGGAACAGGAATAGGGTTTAATTAACATTGTCTCTACTGCCAGTATCTGGGTAAATCCAGTTTAGCTAGTATCAGAAATCAAACACTCTCTTCTACCTAGGTCTCAATCATTACACACTTGTCTGGTTTATTGTGTATCTTCAACCAAAACACAATGTTGCTTTATTTCTCTCTTTTCTATGGAGAAACAAGCACATTAATTTTCCACATGAAATCCCTTAAACACAGGTTGACCATGCACCCTCTCCTTCTAATTCCCAGATACCCTTGCTCCCCTCCAGAGATAATCAGAAAGAACTTTAAGAAATCCCCCACAGGATGATCAACTCTCCTGTTCATTGACACATGCGCTCCAGTGAGCATTAGGCATCAGAGGTGAACAAGACACAGTTCTCAGATCCCGGTGAAGCTGGAAACACACAGGCATGATGACCATACAGCATAACAGGTGAAGCGAGCAGGCCATCATGGAAGGTATGCGCTCTGGTTTGGAAACCCCCTTAGCACATCTGTGTAGCCCTGATGAGGAACGACCACTACGAGACTTTCAGAGGCAATACCAGCTAACATTTTTGCATGCTTCTTTTGCATCAGTTACATGCTTTTTTATATTTATTAACCATTTAATTCTTACAAAAAAATCTCTTTTACAGACAAGGAAACATAAGTCTCAGAGATGATGAATAACCTGTCCAATGTCACGTAGCTAAGAGATGACGAAACCAGAACTTGAATCCAGCTCTGCCACATCCAACATCACACTCATTTGCTACACCTCCGTCTCTCCTAGGCCCTTTTTTCATCTTTTGAAATCCCTGGAATGCATGAGCAAACACTGGTCCAGGTGTGAGCTTCAGCTTCCGGTTTCTAAGTTCCAGGTACTGCCTGAAGATGGGTGGTGTTGGAAGCCAACATCAGCCCAAGTCACAGGCATCACAGTCTTGGGGATCCTGGTGCACTTGCGCTTGTTGGGGAGAGGCGGGACTCCTTGTTAAATGGATCACAAATAGGAAGACATCTGACAGATGACTCAGTATTTGGTCGGTCCTTGTAAGAACACTGGAACCTGCCTGGCTGGGTAGGAAAAGGTAGTGTCATCCCAAATAGTGCCAGACACCAGCTTTCTGAGTCACTCTCTGCCTTCGCTGTCTTCTGCATCTGTGGAAGGATATGTGTCAGAAGAACCACACTGTTACCCAGGGTGGAAATTTGGGCTGCCTCTCCCTCCCACACAATCTGCCTCCCACGCTGCTGCCTAAGTGCTCTTGTCAAAATAAGCCATTTCTCCAACTGCCATCCCAGCTGGCTCTTCCCATTACTTCCCTTTGCCTTACAGCTGTTACAAGCAGCCACAGGGAGTTTGATGCTAAGAAACGTGTCAAGAAGAGGGAGGGAGGGAAGGAGGGAGGGAAAAAGGGGAAAGAGAGGGGGAAAGAAAAAGGAAGAGAAAGAGGGGAAAAGGAAGGAAGGAAGGAAGGAAGGAAGGAAGGAAGGAAGGAAGGAAGGAAGGGAGGAAGAAAGGGGAGGGGGAGGGAAATGACATTCATTAACCAAAGATGCTCACTTCGATGTACATCCCACACTATGTAACTGTCACGAGACAGTCAAGAGCTTTTCAAATTTGGCTTCTAAGTTTAACTGAACACTCCATTTAAAAAAAATCCAGGGAGACATTCTCTTACATTTACTGCACGGTGCAGCCAATACTTTCTGTAGGAGTCTGACAGACACAGGAAGGAGCCCCCATGGAGATTCGTAGCCTGGAACCAGACTCGGGAGACCTGGGCTGTCCCTCTGGCTGGGCCCCCACATTGCCGTGCCGCCTTGAACCACCCATCATTTTCCTTGGGCCTCAGCTTCCTCATCTGTAGAAACAAAGTTGTGACCTGGAATGTGCTGTGGCAAGTATAAATTTTACAGTCATGGCAGAAAAGTAACTATATTTTTCTGTAACTTAGAAAAGTTATATGAAAGCCCCCTTCTGCCTGGTTTGTAGCAACTTAATATAGTCAATCCCAGTTTTAAAACTGGGTCAACTTGAGATTATTTAAAAACTCTCTCATACCCCCTCCCTTTCTTCCCCAGATGGCAACTGAGTTGAGGGAAGCATATCCCGGCTTTCACGGGCTGTGTTTGCATCTGCTTATCCCCCTTGGTCTGCCTCACTCAGGTTCCAGCACCCTTGCAAAGGTAGCCTCTCTTACCTGGTCCTTAGAGGTGTCCTCTTCCACTGCTCGATCATCTGCTGCTGCCCTCACTGCCCTCACTGGAGTGCCCAAGTCCCGTCATGGCCTCGGTCTGCATACCCGCGTGCATCACTGGTTGTCTGACCTCACATCCCAGACTTCTGTGGTCTCCCAGTCCTCTCTCTTTTGGTCCTTTCTTGGTGAACTTCCTCAGTGTTTCTGATTGCCGGGTGAGATTTGGTACCCTCTGCTCATCCCTGTACCCTACACCACTGTGGCTCAGGGGGCACTGATGAGGCACTCAAGGGTCCAGATGATGTACTTCTACTCTAGAGTGATCCATCTTTAAAAAAATGTGTGTCTTTATACCCAGCTGCACCTTCAGGACTCAGCTAGAAGGAGGGGGGTTGGCCAATACAAAGACAGCCCTTATCATCTCTACTGATTCTGCTCTAACTGCCCCCCACCTCCCAAACCTTAGCTTAAAATTTTGGAAGAAGGGTCCAAGAAAAACTGGTTGTGCTCAATTGTGTCTCCCTTAATATCCTTTTGGTTTCACATCTGAATGGTACTTTTACTCTTAGAAATCAAGAATTCACCACCTTAGCCTCAAACCTTAAAGTGACCCCTTACCCCCGACAGTGGGTGACTTGTGTTTGGCTGTTTATGCTGGGGCAAGGACAGAATCTTGGGGTACAAAGGAAAAGATTAAAAAGTAGGACATGCAGAGGTGGAACAAAGCTATTACTAGTACCTATGACCATTCTATGGCTGAATGATTTGACCCTGCTAAGTGTGAATTCTAAGTTTACCATCAAGGGTTTGCTGTTCTTAAAGGAACTGATTAAAATGCATACACTTATTGAATTCTTACTATTTGCATTGTTCTAGGACCTAAGAATTCAACAGTGCACAGAACAGATAAGGTTCTTCCTTGCATGACATTTTATTAGGAAGATGGACAATAAGCAAATAAATCAATAATTAGGATAATTTTAGATAGTACCAATGTTATGTATAATGATGAGGAGCCAGCTGTGCCATCTAAATCCTAGGAAGATTTACATGAAACTGAATTCATGTCTATCCTCTGAGGCTGGGCAGCTCTGGTGTCCTCAGACCCTGTGGCAGTCCTGGGGGACAGCATAAAACAGCATAGACCTGGTCCAGAGACCCAGCTAATGGAGAACAGAGCTGTGCACTGGCAAGCCCTCGGCTTGTGGGCCAACATCTGAGGACAGGGTAGGGAGACAGGTAGGAGAGCCAGGGGAGAGTCAGGAGCAGGTTGGCTAACCACGTGCAGGAGCAGCCCCCGCATCCCAATACATTCCTGAATGCAGGCGCAGGTCCTGGCAGAGATGCCCAACCTCTCTGGGCCAACCACAGCACCAGCCCCCCGAGACCTTGGTGGTCCAGTCCAGGGGTGGGTACCTGACAGCTTGCACAGTGAGACTTTCTTTCAGTGCCCATGGCCACCTGCAGTCAGGTGTCCTCCGCGAACCAGAGAAGAAGAGATACCATGTTTGCAGAAAGAGGGAGAGGAGAACCCGACGGGATGCAGGACAGAGATGAGAGATCGCGAATGAGCCCTGACTGTGCTTGAGCTCCATGTTCCAGAGCATTCAAGTGACCCCATTCCTGACTTGAGTTCCAGCAGACCCCTGGTGTCTTTGTAATCAAGTCCATTTTTGGTTTGAACTGGATAAAACTAGTTCTCTGTCGCTGGCTACCAATAAAGTCTTATCCGATACATAACATTCTCACAGTTGTATAGGTAAGACTGGAATGCAAACAGTGGGAAAGAAAACAAGTGCTGGCCTCAGTAACAGGAGAAATTCAAGTGCTGTAAACTTTCCCCTGGTCTTACCTCCTGACCCTCCTCCCCACGAGGCTATTGCAGCGGGGCTGAGGATGCTGCCAAGTGCCAACTTACAGGCTGGTAAATTGGCCACAGAACAGATGCTAGGCGGAATGTAACTTAACTTCATCAGCAATTTTGCATTTGCCACACTATGCCTCTGCCAGATGTGCCAGCCCATCAGAGTTTTCTCTTTGTTGAAGTTGAACAAGACCCGGGGGAGTCACAGGACACCTGGCAGATTGCTCCTTCAATTCCCCACAGTAGGGAGGAGACACAGCAAGCCCCACCCACAATGGTGGGGCTCCCTGGGAGCCTCCAAGCCCCTCCCTGTCCACAAGCAGCTGGAAGCTGCCACAGTGATGGCTTTTCATTGATGAATGACAGCCCAGTGGGCTCCTGACATCCACACCTTCCTGGAGCTTGTGCTACTCACTCCCCTCCCCTCCCCCAAACTCACCCTTCTCCTTCCTACCCCCTCTAGGCCCGGAGATATGAGAGAAGCGCAGATGATGGGAGGCATTTTCTTTGTCCAGCAAGGTCTTGGTTAGCAAAACATAAGAAACATCTAACTGCTTCAAAAGTCGATCGGAAGGACTTCCATTTTAATCAATATGGCAAGCTAGTTATTCAGAGAGATCTCTTTCAATACAGCACACTGAACCTTTTCTTTTTCATTTAAAGCACAATTGAACTTTCAGGAAAGTAAAGGAGTTCCTCAGAAACCAGAAATGACAATAAAGCTTGAACTCCGAGGGCAAGCAATACTATCGCTGGTACTTTTTGGTCCCTGGTGGACTAGAACCTGGATTTTAATGGGTCACATGCACAGGGGAGAGGAATACCCAAGTACACTTCTCCAGGTGTTTAAAAAACACTGTCTCATTCAAATACATCGTGAACACATGTCAAAGTGTTATGTAACTCATTAATGAGAAAACCAGCAGAATGCAAAGACAGTTTAAGGGCAGATACCCGAAAACTGATTAGACAGGGAGATGATAGATAGATAGATAGATAGATAGATAGATAGATAGATAGATAGATAGAAAGAAAAAAAATTGGATTATTATTTCTGAACTGTATTTTTTCAAATGGCTTCATATACTACAGGGAAAAAAGTTATAACTTTCGGCACTGTCTCTTCCACCAACAAAAATCGTTTGCATGTCTCATCGGCAATTATTTTCTACAAACTTATCTCGCTTTCCAGATTTGAAGTTTTCTGGGCACTAATGGATAGGAAACAACGTTGCATTCCACTATCCAGAGAGTCACCTGACCTGTTAGAGAGTCCCCCTAAAATGACAATGAAGGTAGGCCTTTTTACTGGTCACTGTGTCATACCAGGCACAGTGACATTGATTCTCAAGTATGTCCTAAATTGTGTATCCTGCCACTGACAAGAAATGGGTTAGAAGTCACTAGAAAAATCCTCTTCAATTGTAACATAGTGACCTCTGCCCTGCATCTACTGACTGTCTTGGAGCATCTTCCTCTGCATAACTGAAGATTATCCGTCCTTGGAGCAAACACACCCGTGCTCTCAATATTTGAGGAGCAGATCTTCCTGGGTGCCTCTGATCAGCTGAACTTTATTTCCACTTGCAAAATAACATATTTCCCATCACATTATTTGCCTCGCTGGTTACAAGGCTTTGTACAGAAACAGTCTTCCAGCTATTTATCCAGTGAATAAAGCAACTCAGTTCTTGTCTTCATGAGCCACTGAAGTGCTATTAGTAGAGGTGAGCTCCTGAACTACAGCAGGGAGGTTAGTCAGGACCCACGTGTGCAAACCGCAAAGTCCAGCTGATGGAAAGCAGGGATGAACCCATATTTGCACTTACCTGTTTATCCAGAAATGCTGTGTATGTGTCTGGAGAGCACCTGTTTAGAAGACACTCCCCAGGCACCTGCTGCACTTCTCAACAGCCACTGTGTACCTTTCCCTGCTGCTTCTCACCTCCAGGAAAACAGAAGGTGGCAAACAAAGCCTTGAGGGTCAGTGAAACGAAAGCTGCATCTCCCCATTGGACTTGGGGATCACCTAAGTTCCCAGGGGCTTCTCTGAAACACTCAGAATCACATTCTTGAGGGTGTTTAGGACCCTGTCTTACCGGCCCAGCAGGTTGAAGGCACACCTTGGCCTCACAGTGGGAAGCAGGGACATTGGAGCTGGTCTGGATTTCCTCCCTGGCTTCACCTCATAGCAGGTGTATTGGTCTGCTAGGGTGACCCTACCCAAGTACCACAGACTAGGGGCTTACCCAACAGACATTGTCCCACAGTTCTGGAGGCTGGAAGTCCGAGATCCAAGTGCTGGCAGAGTTGGCTCCTTCTGAGGGCTGTGAGGGGGAACCTGTTTCATGCCTCTCCCCTGAATTCTGGACATTTGCTGGCAATCTGGTGTTCTTTGGCTTCTGCTGCATCACCCTGACCTCTGCCTTCATGTCCACATGGTGGTCTCTTTCTGTGAGTGTCTGTGTCCAGAAGTCCCCTTTTTATGAGGACACCAGTCCTATTGGATTGGGGTAACACCCAAGTTCAGTATGACTTCATCTTAACTATTTACATCTACAATGTCCAAATAAGGTCACATTCAGAGGTACTGGGGTCATGACTTCAACACATGCAATTTGAGGGACGTGACTTAGCCCAAAACACCAGGTGAGTGGCCAGGACACGTCTCTGAACTTCTTAGTTCCTTGGCTTTTTACCTCTAAAATTAGGAGAATATGCTTACCTGTGGGCACCTGTGAAGGGAGAGTTAGCACAGGGCCAGGCTCACAAAAGACATCTGAGATTGCTTCGGATAATCTCAGGGCTCCAAACATCTCACGCCGTGGCAGCCAGGTCAGTCTGGCCTTCAACGGTTTTATCTACGGGGTTCCACTTCTGTTTAGGGAAAAGCCCTGCTTTAAAAAACAAAAACACATCAATACAAGCAAAGCAGCGCAGTATACTGTGAAGAGTCCTACGCAAAGATTAGAAGCACATAGTCCAGTCTCAGAGTGGGCAGGCACTAACCAGCAGGGAACCCCCAGGCTCCAGTGTGCCCGGATGAGAAATGGCATAACCACCCAAGCAAAGTGATGGATGCAAACGCCTTCTGTGAAACGCATACTGTGAAAGAGAATGTGGCGTGCCATCTAGCCACACTCTGCAGTCGGGAATATGAGAGGGATTCAGCCCACATTCATGCCAGGTCTCCCCCGTTTGTCAGCTCTGTGTTCTATTGATCCCCACACTCAGCGCCTCTATTGTTTCATGCTGATTTATGGGTGAGGGAGAGACCTGAGATCCCTGGCTCCCCCATTACACCTCGTGCTACCGAGAAATCAATGTCAGGGTTTTGGGAAAGATCAGAAGTCTTCAGAGTCTGTCCCACACCAATAAACCAAGCCGAGTTCAGGCACCTGCTGTTCAATTCGGCCATAAGTACCAGGAAAAGTGAGAACAGGAGACTGAGTGAAAGGAAGGGATCGATGTCAAGGAGAGTGGGGATCCGCACACAAGACTTTGTGACTGTTGTTCAGCATTGGGTTCCGGGCGCTATGGGATTCAGGAACCTCAATGATTCCAACTTCTTCCTGCCAAAAGACTCTCTGGGAGCCGGGGACAAGAATCCCAACGCTAACCCTATTTAGTTCAATTATTTTGCCCTGACAAGGCCAATGCAATTCTGTGAATCAGATGCCTTTTTCAAGGATGCCCAAGCTGAGGCAGCATCTATAGGAGCCTTGGGAAGAAGGAGCTGAGGCAGATCCGGTGATCAGGAACCTGTTGAGTGGTCAGGAATGAGAGGCGCATGTGTGTACGAGAGATCAGCCAGGCTGATCAGAAGCCAGACTTCAAACACCATCTTAGCCTTCAGAATCCACCCAACTTGGGCAGGTGTCTCTCTACCCATTTCACTCACATTCAACCCCGTGGTTTCTTCCATACAGCCACACCAGCCCCGCCTGGCTCCTGCCTTGGGTTTTGCTCAGACTTGAGCTTTGCCGTTTCTCTGGCTCAGATTTCACCACGGGCTGTTGACATGCCCTTCCTGACCAAGGCCCTTCCCCACCTGCTGTACTCTCCTCCACCTGTCTGCCCACATTTGACCTCAGCACTGGTGCCTGTCCCTGGCTTCAGTACTCCTGGTCCATATATAGTTTCTAGAGAAACTCTTCACTGAGCAACAGGATGACCCAAAGCAGATTAATAACCAGGACCCCATGGGCACAAGGAGAAGCAGGTCAGGAAACCAGGGACTAGTCCAGCCACACGCCAACACATGTGTACTGGTGTCGACTAGACATGTGACCCTGGAAGCAAAAAACAAGGAAGACCTTGACCCTAAGGCAAATGTCTAGGCCATCAGAGGAACTTTCCAGAACTCTTTCTCAGGGAAGGGTAAAGACAATGGAGACAGGAGGTGGGTAACTGCACCTGCCTGGACATGAAGACAGGGCAAAGGTAAGGATGAAGGCAGGCTGTGGCCACCAGCCTTTACCTGGGTCCCCTCTGTTCCTTAGCACTCAACGAGGCTGAGTGAGTGCTGCGGAGAACAGCCTCACGTGCAAAGGAAGTGTGCAGCCTTGCTCTGAATGGGGCCTCCCAGCCATCCCCGGGGTCCCAGCCACTTTCACATCTCTCTTGGCCCCCCACAGCTCTCAGGTTGGCATTGTACAAAGGGGCACTGCTGGAAGCTGTCAGTGATGAGAACTGTACAGCATCGTCCCTGTGCCAGGACGGGCAGGACAAGCACAGGGAAACATCATTACCATTGGGAAACAGGCCACACATCGACCCTCCCAACTACAAACACGACCCCAGGGACAGCGCGTCCTGGACAAGTGCCCTTCTACCCCTCAAGCTGCATGTCCAGGCAGGGTACCCTTGGCCTTGTCATTGGGCCGCCCCTAACAGCTGCCCCAGTGTGGCCCTCGACTCTTTCATCCCACGGGGCTGTCTGGCGTGCTTCAGCAGCAACCACCATGCAGTTCAGAGGGCCATCCAAACAACAGAGTGTTGGAATTTGCACCTGACACAGAGAGGCTGCAGGGCCCTCCTGCAACCCGCCCCTAGTGGCCCTGAGGCCAGACGCTGAGACTGGGGCCTGACACGCAGGGAGAAGAGCTCAGCGCCTTGCTTCTGTGTTTTTGAGCAGAAGTGGAGCCGGAGGGAGGGTGGAAAGCAAATTCACACCACGGCAGCTGTTTCTGCCTCCTACTTCAAAACGCACTGCGAAAATAATAGACTTTGTGGACGTGATGCACTTGGTTCCTGTGCCAAGGCTGGCTGTCGGCCCGCGGAGTGAAGGCAATGCTGTTCTTGTGAGGAAACTTTGCTTTCTTACTGCTTGAATGGCAGCTGTCTCTTGGACAGCAGTGCTAACCTTTTTATTTTTAAGGTTTCTTGTGTACACAGCCTCTTCCACAGTCTCAGAGAGCCTCTGGAAATGCCTTATTAGAAACGTAAAAGTTTGAAAGGTGTGTGCTTTGAAATGTGTCCCTTCCTCCCACCAACCCCTGTGTTGAAGTCCTTACCTCAGCCCCTCCGTGTGTGGACTTAGTGGAAATAGGGCCCTTACAAAAACAATGAGTTAACATGAAGCCGCTTTGGCGCTGTGTGGGCCTTTCACCCGATAGGACCAGTGTCCTTATGAAAAGGGCAACCTTGCACACAGACATGCACACAAACACACACATGCACACAAACACAGCCATGCACACACACATGCACACAAACACAGACATGCACACACACATGCACACAAACACAGAGAGACATACACACAGACACACACACAAATGCACACAGACACACAAACGCACACAGACATGCACACAAACGCAAAGATATGCACACAAACACAAAGACATGAACACAAATGCAAAGACAGGCACACAAACACAGACATGCACACAAATGCACACGGACATGCACACAAACACATGTGCACAAACGCAAAGACATGCACACAAACACAGAGACATGCACACAAACACACATGCACACAAACACAGACATGCACACAAACGCACACGGACATGCACACAGACATGCACACAAACACACATGCACACAAACACAGACATGCACACACACAAATGCACACGGACATGCACACAAACGCACACAGACTGGCACACACACAGATGTGCACACAAAATGCACACGGACATGCACACAAATGCACACAGACTGGCATACAAAGCACACACAGACATGCACTCAAACACACAGACATGCACACAAATGCACGTGGGCATATTCAGACATGCACACAAATGCACAGACGTGCACACAAATGCACATGGGCATGCACACTAACACACATGGGCACGCAGACAAATGCACACAGACATGCACACAAACACACAGACATGCACACAAACACACACAGACATGCACACAAATGCACACAGACATGCACACAAATGCACGTGGGCATATTCAGACATGCACACAAATTCACAGACGTGCACACAAATGCACATGGGCATGCACACTAACACACAGACATGCACACAGACACACACAGACATGCGCACAAATGCACACAAATGCACACGAGAAGAGCAGGTGAGGATGAAGGCAGGGGACAGGGCATTGCAGCAGAAGCCCAGGAACACCAGAGATGCCCACGCACGTCCAGAGTCAGGCAAGAGGCACGGGACAGGTTCTCCCCCTCAGATCTCAGAAGGTAACAACCTCCCAACACCTTGGTCTTGGGCTTCTAGCCTCCAGAACTGTGAGAGAATGATCGTCTTTTGTCAAAGCCCCTCACTGTGCGGGTGTTTGTTACAGCAGCCCCACACTGCTGACACAAAAGTCACACTCATGAAGTCGGAAAGGCCTATTGGGGTGTCCAAACTGTTGGCACCTCTGGGCCACCCTGGAAGAAGAAGAGTTGGCTTGGGCCACACATTAAATATGCAAACACTAACAAAACTGATCAGCCAAATAAAAAGGTTTTAAGTAAATTTACAATGTTGTGCTGGACCACATTCACAGCCATCCTGGGCCGCGTGCAGCACACAGGCTGTGGGTTGAGCACCCCTGGTAGTTGAAGGAAGCTACCCAGTGCCTTTAATGAAGTAGATAGATTCTGGGTGTGGAGAGGGGGTCAGGAGCTTGTGATTCGGGGAGAAGAAATCCTTCGTCTTTCTGAGATGTATTCTCTCACTGAAGAAACAGGATAGGCATTCGGGGGTCAAGGCTTGGGGCTTTAACCAAATTCTGACTCTCACGTTCTGCTTAAATATCACTAACATGGTGATCTCCAGGGCCACAGCTCTGGGTCCTAGCTCTTTTGTGCACACAGCCTGCACCCCTAGCCCGAGAACCAGTGGTCAGGTGTCCCAGAAGCTGCCCTCTGAGACCAAGGAGAGTGCCACTCTCCTAAGCGACAATTGCAGGGAAGGGAGAGTTTAGTGCCTTTAGCATGGTGTCCAGCTGGATGAGCCCAAGGGCTCTGGTTATCCACTGGTCACAGCACTGAGCCCTGTAGAGCCCACCGCGGGTGGGCGATGAAGAGCCTGCAGCTGAGGGGCAGGTTCTAGGGGACTGGAGCTGCCTGGTGGGCCACAGCCTCTGTTCCATCATTGCCATTCTCCCTGGAGTATCTTTGTTCCCAGAGTCTGTCACTTACTGCCTCGGGACTACCTCCAATTCTTTGTTTGAGTACCGGGATCAGCTGGCCTTGGCTGAACCCTTCTCTGTCAGTTACTTGCTGTGTGACCTCAGGCAAGTTATTAACCTCTCTGAGTCTCACTTTCCTCAAAACATAGTAGTGAGTTTGGGTTGGATTAAGTAAAATAACCCACCTAAAGGGATTAGTCCACTTCAGGTACAGGGTAGATCATCCATCCATGTTAACTCCTTAACGGACTCACTTCCACACCCAATGAAGATACCACCCTGCTCTCCTCCCCTCTGGGAAACATCCCTCTTCTTGCTTAACCGAACCCACAGTCCCAGCTCACAGCAGCAAGCGAAACTTCCCGTGCTGTGATGGACCAGCACAGGCCACAGTACAGGTCGATGGTTAGATGTTGACCATGCCTCTGTGGAATGAGATTAAACTGCGTCTGCCTCTCCCACCTCTAAGGTACAAGCGCGGTCCCTGCAGGTCCGCGGGTTAGAGCACTGGGTAGTCTGTTCCCCTGCCTGTGCAGAGAGCATTTTTCCACATTCACAAGATACAGCCGAGAACTAATGGGACTTAGCTGGAGGAGCAGAGAAACACTGGGCAATTGTGTTCTTCCCAAGCTCATTTGCATCTGAATTTGGGAGGAACAGAGCAACTGAGAACAGATGAAATCAGAGTCAGTGAATTCATAAGCAGCCAACATAACTCTGCCCACACGGCCAGCTGTCAGGCCGGCTCCGCCCGGGTTATATGTGACAAACACGTCTGTCTCTTGTCGTTGAGCCCAAAACTACGAGTGCTTCTGGGGCAGGGCAAGGTCAGCTTACAGTTGTGTGTATGGGAAATAATGCAACAATCCATGAACACTAACGCAAGAATGAGCTATGTTTCATGTACTCACAACCGTCAACTTGCTTTTTCCCACCGCTGTGTTCACGTAAGTTAAATAGGTGTGGATTCCTTGTCAACTACATTAAAGGGTTTTTTTGAGATATCAACTTTAACTGAGTTTTCTTACATGCCTGTCATTATTGAGGGATTTTTTTCTTTTTCACGCGAACTCATAGGCAGATTTTTCCAAATACCAAAGGAAACAATGTGTTCTATATTAAGCTTTCAGAGTAACCATTTGTTCCCTAAGGTCAAAGTCAACAACTGAAATATGCATATATTAAGACATAAAGTGATAAAATTACTCTGGAAGCCAATTTAAATGACATTTAAACTTGTTTGGGAAGGAAAAGTGAATGTGCACATATAAAAAAATCCTAGCAGTATACACACAAAAATGTTAATGCCTCATCTCTTTCCCCCTTTGGGTAGTAGGATCATGAGCAATCTCATTATCTTTGGGTCATTTCTTTTCCTTTAGCTTCCATTAGTCCCTCCAAGTTTCCTGTATTGAGACTGGCTGTTGCTTCTTTTTAAGGACATCTTGAGAGCAGTTTTAGGTTCACAGCATTTACTGAGCAAAGATGCAGAGGTTTCCCACGCACACTCTGTGCCCCCCACCACAGGCAGAGCCTCCCCGTTATCAACAGCCCACACCAGAGCGGTGCACGTGTGAGGCAGCACCAACCTACACCTACACATCATTAGCTCTCTCGAGGTCCATGGTTGACATTACAGTTCACTCTTGGTGCTGTGCACTGTGTGGGTTTGGACAAATTTAAAATGACACATACCCACCACCATAGGGTCATACAGAATAGTCCTACTGATAAAAAACAACAACAACACCCTTCTGTATTGGTGTGGTTTCTGATTTCAAATTCTCCTTATCTGTTGCTCCTATATTGGAAAACAATTTGTTTTTGTATATTAACCTTGCATCCTGCAACCCCACTACAATCACTTATTAGTTCTGGTATTTCTTTCATAATTAGAAAAGAACGCATTTTTCACAGTTGCTTGAGACTGCTCTTCCTGAGATGGAGACAATTAGGTTCACATTCTCCTACCTTTCTGTTCTTTCGGGTGACGAGGGCCCCAGCGTGAAAGTGATTGCTAGGAAGTCCCAAGTAGAGCTGGTTCCAGAACCTTGCAGGTGGATGGACAATGAGGATGGAAAAGAAAGAAAGAACGGGAAGCCGTGGAGAGGGGACAAGCCATGGGGAAAGCTGTGTTCATCGGGGCTGTGCAGAGCTTCGACAAGGGAGCACTTTCCAGAACAAAGAAGTTTCTCTCACTGACAGGTGACTGGTGGCAGGACGGCTCCCTTCTGCATCCGAAATGGCCCTGTCCAGGATGGGTCTCTGCCATGTCCCGTGCCAGGCTGGGGAAAGAAGGAAGAGCACCCCAGGTGGTGGCACACCCGGCTTTTGCTCATTGTCTATTGGTGGGAGCTTGGTCACATGGTGATACCTGCAAGGGAGGATGGGAAACGGCATCCAGCTGGGTGACCATGTGTCCTGCTATTAAGTGTCTGCTATTTTGAATGAAAGAGATGGTGGGTGGTGTTGGTGGACAAATTGCAGTCCCTCTCACAAAGAGGAAAAAGGTGACAAGATGTGGGGAAGGATTAAAGGGTGAACAGAAATGAGAGCAGAGAAGAAGAGAGAATTGTAAGTGGAAAATCCCCGGGGCTGGATTCCAGGCCGAGCCTGCAGCTTCACAGCCGGTTGCTGGCTGTCACTGCGGGGTATGGGGAGCAGGGTGTCTGCGACTGTGGTTGAGAAGGAGCCCTGTTGGCCTTACCAGTCTGCACTCCAAGTTCGCCTTGTGGCTCCTGTTTGTGAGTTTGTGCTTCGGACTTTTTAAACTGTTTTCCTTTTGTGCCCTCTTATTGGATCCCTCTGGTTAAATAACGTGACCAGACAACAGGAACAGAAACAGCATCCGGACAGGCGTGAAGGAAAGTGGGGTCTCCTGCAAGCTTGAGAAAACACAGCACACTTCCCTTTGCATGGTGGCTTGACCTTCTCGAAGGCTAAGGGCTGTTACAAGGAAGTAAATGATCTAGATAGCCCTGCTTGGCACACAGTCAGTGAAGGGGAAACTGAGGCTCAACTCAAGTGGCTTGTTTAACAATTCAAACTCAAGTCTTCTAACTTCCAGTTCTGCTGGAGCTCAAGGCATCGATTTTGTGGGCTCCAACCAGACAGGCGAGCGGCTTGCCGGAGAAAATGAAAACCAAGTTAAGATTCTGAAAGAGCACAGACTCTGTGAATTAGAGAAGGAAGTTCAAGGAGTGGAGACAGTTGTAACAGCTAAAAGATCCCTGCGGGCAATGAGAGGGGAGAAAGGGAAGGGAGCTAGAAAGAAGGGCTGTCAGACATACTAAGGCCCTAAAGTTCTCACTTTCCAGGAAAGGAGGCCGAGGCATGAGGCAGCCGCACGCAACTCCAGCAGCCATGGCTGCAGAAATCTGGAAGGACTCACTGTGTGATGGAGAAGGTTCTCGCTGGGGGAGAGGTGCTGAGGAGAAGTCTGCACCCGGCTCAGCCTCCCGGGCTCATGGTCACATTTGCGGGACGGACTCCGGAATCTTGCCACCACTGCTCCCAGCTGCAGCTGGCCGGCCGGGCACCCCTTTTGTTTTACTTTAATCCCCCTGGGGTCAGGAGACGGACAACCTTTCCATAATCAGAAGTCCTAGTAAAAAGAAACTCTCCCTGGAAAGGATGGTGTTTGGAAGGCCTTCGTATTCAGGAGACTTGAAAGCTTCTCATCAGCCCTCCCATCTCTCTGTGTGCTGTAGGCCGTGAGGGGAGTCCTGTTGGCTGAATAAAAGGTGGCCCCCACAAGAGCCATTTCCAGACAAATGAGTTCGACATAGCAGGGACCAGAAGCTCTAGATCAGTGATTTGCAAACATTTTCATCCCATGGCACACACTAACCACTCAAATTCTGCGGCACACCAAAAAATCTATCTTTTCCCAATCTGACAAAAAAAATAGGTATAATTTTGATTCATTCACACCAAATGGCAATCATTGGGTTGGCTGTGGTCATTTTTTTTTTTTGACCATCTAAGGAAAAAGCAGTCAGTGCCCCTGACGGAGTAGTCAGGTAGTGCATTAAAATTCTTGTGGCGCACCAGCTCAAAATCGCTGCTCTAGGTAGGTATTAAGTTGCCGTTGATGCACCCTGTGGTTTTCTCACACACCAGGCAAGGACAGGGAAACTCTTCCACTCTACACGTGCTTGAAAATTTTTTTCTTCTCTGTTTTTACTTCTCGATATTCTTGTTCTCATTTCCTCTATAATTCACTCAAGTTGCAGCTGGCTTTGCAACCACGAATATTTCCGCTTTAATACTGCTTTGGTGCTTCTCCAACTTGAGCCTGCACCGAGTTTTCTGAGGGCCTGCTGAAACACTGATGACCGGCCCCACCCCCAGAGTCTGTGACCCTGGAGGTCTGGGGTGGAGACTGAGAATCTGCATTTCTAACAAGTTCCCAGGAGCCGCTGCTGCCGGTATGGAGACCACACTGGAGAGAAGGACTCTCTTAGATAAACTCCATGGGCTCCGCCTTAGCTAGTGCCATCCAATCTCACTGCACTTCTGTCTCCTTGTGACTCCAGGGAGAGCCTGTCACAATGTGGTGACACTCTCTTCCACACCCAAAGAAGCACCACAGAAGCTCCTAAAAGAGACTGTAGCAGTCGGTCGGACAGCAGAGCCACACCACAGGCCAGCGAGTCTCGAGCATCTAGTCCCAAAGTGGGCCCGGAAGGACTCAGACCTCTCCTCACTCCCAAAAGGGGTGTAGGTTCCGTGTCTGCCCCTAGGGTCGTGCCATCTCTGGGTCCCTACAGTTGACCTTGATCTGAAGTCCTGGGAGCCCCAGAGCAAGATGGAGCCGAGCAGTTCTCCCAGCCGTCCTGAGACCCAGGAATGCCAGCGCCCTCCAAAGAGATCTCCATCACCAAGGATGGAGTCCAGCATTGTCCCTCAGCTGGTAGCGAGGCGGGGGGGGGGCGGTGTTGGCATTTGTCTGACACATTGGGTGTTAAAGATCCAAGAACTTTGAGGTCAAGTCTGACAGGCACTCTTCATCTTAACAACTGAAGAATAAATGAAACATAGGTGCACTTCAAGTTCCTCAGAAATAAGGATGTGGAAATTACTGCAAAGATGTAAGCTGTTGAAAATGACATAGATTAGAAATAATAGTTACATTTCCAAAAGAATTAAGTGGAAGCTTATTCTGGTCCTCAGGACATCCTAAATCTCCTAGGCTGGCCATTTAAGAGGAAACCATGAATATCCTTTAACTTGTAATTCACAGTTCAACAATCCAATTTTTCTAGGAAGTTTCCAGGGCATTTCAACAAGGGAGTGGGGCCCTGCACTGGTCTCTAAGTGCTGCCCTCTTGTGGTCTGCTGAACATATGCAGCTAAAGCTTTCTGGAATCTGCACGCCTGTTTCTTCAAATCAAAGGGAGCACAGCCCAGAAACTGACTTCTCCCACCAAACAGGACAAGGTGATGGAGGTTTGCCACACTCAGGTGTTTCCACGGGACTGAGACCTTTGCTCTGATGGCTGTTGCTTCAACGCTCTGCACACAGAGGAGGTAAGAGAAATCACCAAGACAGGTAATACTGACTTTTCTAGCCTTTGTTAAAGAGAAAATTTGGGAAGTAAGAAAGAGAACAGGTCCGTGTATATCAATATGCACTTATGCCTGTATGTATGTGCACACGTACCTGTACATGTTGCATGTGTACAAGTGTGTGTATTCCATTTTGCTCCCCGGTCCTGCCCCTGTGGACCTGCAGGAAAAACAGCCTCTGGGCCTGGCTCCATCTTCTGAGGGTCTCAGCTGACTCACTGCAAAATGATGTCCCTGAGACAAATATAAAATAATATCAAATGCAAACTGTAACTGAAAAAATAAAGTTTTTAAAAAATCAGCAAAGAAAAAAAAATCCCATGAAAAATGATGTTATTGAATAGATCATCTCTAAAGTCCCTGCCTGTTCCAAATTTTGATCCTACTTTTGAATTATCGACACGCTGCCCTCTTTTCACGCCCATTGGGACTTTCATTTTATACAGTGGAAGTTTCTTTTTTTTTTTCTTTCTGAATCTCAGTCCAGGGCCGCCCCCAACCCCAGAGGCCCGTAGACTCAGCGCATCCAGGAAAGACGGACCTACCTTAGAAGAGGGAAACCTACGAGAGCAGTCTCTGTAAGACCGCGATGAGCGCCCACAGCCTGAACCAGAGCGCGCGGCGGCACAGGGCGGGCAGAGGAGACTCCTCCGCCGTGGCCTTTGTGGGGACCACTTGTGTTCTGAGAGGACGCAGTGGCCCAGCACCAAGCCGGCTCAGCCCACATCCTGCGGGAGAACTCATGGGAGAAGGTGGCGCGTTTGGGAGGGTGGTGTGGGGACGTTACTCAAAGCACCGTTTCTGTCCCCTGTGGTCGGTGTCAAAGCAGACCACACAGGGGTAGGGGACACTGGCCCCTGCCAGCAGCTCTCAGCATCCCTGCTGGTCGAGCAGG
Source organism: Macrotus californicus (assembly GCA_007922815.1). Taxonomy (NCBI): domain Eukaryota; kingdom Metazoa; phylum Chordata; class Mammalia; order Chiroptera; family Phyllostomidae; genus Macrotus; species Macrotus californicus. Next base: position 17,203 of record VMDR010000755.1, on the reverse strand, counting down.
TGTGGGCTGAGGAGAGCGAGCTCCATAGGAAGCAAACAGCAGAGTCCAGGCGTTCACCAGACAAGTGAGATCGCCCTGGACGCTCACAAACCGCCGGGAGGAACTGAGGGAGGGCTGGGCATTCACATCTCCCTGCTGGACGGGATTCTGAACTGCGGACTGAGCTGACCTTACCCACCGGGTGGTATGTGAAGCTGGAACATGGGTTGCAGAATTTAGGGAGATGTAGAGGAGGTGCCCACCAATGGACGCTTTTCTCTGCTGGTCCTGCTGCCTCTAGAAACTTGTTTGGCTTTATTATTATACAAACTTCGAGCACGTACAAAAATAGAGAAGACAGTAAATGAGGTTCCAGGTACTTAAAAAATTATTACCACGTCACCAATCTTGTTTCCTCTATCCCACTTCCTCTCACTGTTATTTGGAGGTAAGTACCAGATTTTTATAGCATTTTGCCCATAAATACTTCAATATGCATCATACAGTTAAGGACTATGCTAAAAAAGTAAATTAAAATAAAACCACAACACCATTATCACAGTAAAGAATCACTAAGTCCCTTATGTCATCAAACACCCGGGCAGTGCTCAGATGTCTAACGGTCCCATAAACGTCATAAGCTTTTTTACAGTTTGTTTTAGAGTCTAAATAAGGTCCACACAGTGCATAAATCTTGAACTCTGTATTGAATTCTGCACTGAAACAAACCTAGAACAAAAGTGAACTTCTCTTTCCCCGCTTTATGTTTTATGAAATGGCCACAGTGAGGAGGAGATATTTTTTTCCATATAAAAAGAGCTTTCAAAGGCACTGTCAGTGATTGGGAAGCTATTACCAAGGGCCCCGGGTTGGTAGCCTCATAACTAGAAGGACTTGGCCATTTGAGTGCCCAGTGATGTTGGCAGGGGCGTCATTTCCCGCTGGGGGCCATCAGGGGACCCTGTTCCTCCTGCAAGTGCCTCCTGCCCACAAGGTCTCCTCTGAGACCTAATTAATCCCGGGGTTCATGTGCCCGAGTAGCCACCAGGGGGCGCCCGAGGAACTCGATGAACTTCAGACTTCTCCTAAAACCCAATTTGGTGCATTTTACTAGACTGAACATGCCAGGGTGGGACTTGTCTCCTCACTCAGATCAAATTCCACCAGCAGGAGAGACCAGACCTCAGGGACACGTGGCTTGTCCCCCAAAGTTAGCTGTCAATTGCTCTGCTGAAGGATTTGAGGTTTGCAGCCCCGCCCAGCTCAGTGGTCTTCCTTGAATATCCACTTGATGACAGACACAGTTGGGGGGCATCCCAAGCTAAGAAGCTCCTGGTCTCCCCATGATTATTAATAAATTTTTCACTTAGTAAGTACACAAAGAGAGTTGTTATAAGCAATGTCAGACATGGAAGGAGGGATGGCTGGCGTGAAGTGACACACTCTGGAAGAAACCTGGATTCTCCACCTGGCCTCTTGAATCTCTCCCCACCCCTAGGTCTTGCTGCTGGAAACTGCGGGGGTCAGCGCAGAAGCCACTTGCTGGGGAACCCGCCCTCTCCTTCGGGAGTCTTTGTGGCTGGGCTATATTCGTTTTTAGGGCTGCTCAGACAAAGAACTTCAGACTGGCTGGGTGAGAACAGCAGAAATGTGTCATCTCACTAGAGCAAGGCTAGAAGTCCTAACCGAGGGGTTGGCAGGCCCATGCTCTCCTGGGGGGCTCCAGGGGAAATCCCCTGCCCCGCTTCTTCTGATTCCTGGTGTTTGCGGCCATCCTTAGGGGCCCTGGGCTGGCAGATGGCCATCTTCTCCCTATGTGTCCTCACATCATCTCCTCTCTGTGCCCTTCCATCCCTGGGTCCTGATTTCCTTTTCAGAAGGGTACAGTCATATCCAATTAGGACCACACCCCCACCCAACAGCTAAGTTAACTCCATCACCTCTATAAAGACTCTACCTCCAAATAAGGCCAGATCCTAATAGACTAGGGGGTGTTAGAGTTTTATATCTTTGTTTAAATCCTCACCCAAGGATAGGTTTACTGAGGAGAGAGAGAGAGAGAGAGAGAGAGACATCAATCAGTAGCCTCCTGCATGCACCGTCATTGGGGATCGAACCTGCAACTCTTTGATTTATGGGACAGCATTCCAACTAGCTGAGCCATCAGCCAGGGCAGAATTTCATGTCTTTTCGGGGGAGATTAACAATCTAACTCAGGAACCACATTGTACAAAAGATAGTGTTTGGAAGACATAACAACAAGCCCACAAATTGTGCACACCAGTGAGTCAAATCATCCTGAGCATCCAAGAAAAAGTCATGAGTCTACAAAAGTATTATAATAACAGGAAAACTAGTATGGTGAGGAAAACTACCCAGTGCAATTCGAATAAGAAAAATGTGCATTTTAACCCAAACTACATTCAGTTCACTGTATTTGATGTTTTCCTATGATCACTGATATAGAAAAAAATACAGAATGAGACCAAAAGTATTCAGAATTTTTTTTTGCTAAAAAGTACATGCAAGGACAATTATTATACTGCTAAAAAGATTGTCAGAGAACTCTTTTACATAATAAACGCTGAGAGGTCTTTGACAGATTAAACACAGAGAACTTACATACTATCAACAGTCACGAAATCACATTCACACCCCGGTGCAGGAACACAGGCATTTGTTAGCTACACGAGACCACCCCTGCTTCCGTCCTTCACCACCGGTAAAGGGCCACCCGTTCTTCGGGGTTTTACTAGACCGTTCCTGGCCCTGGGGACATCGATCCCAGAAGGCACTGCTTCAGTTCCTGCCACGGTTTCTCGATGAAGAGCGTCAGAGCCAGCCCAGCGAGGAAGGTCAGCAAACAGTGTCCAGAGAAAAGATAGAACTGGAGAGAAGGAGGAGCAGAGTGGACACAATCTTACTATCAAAGTCCTCCTGTGTAAAGTCTGCCACCCAGGCTGTATGAAATGGATCTGTAGACAAACATCCCTAACCATTAACAGTAAAAGGGATAAAGCAAAGATAGGATGCTGTGCTGCAGCCCTCCCTCCAATAAAACAAAGAACAACAGGCCCCCAGCCAGGACAGCACCAGGCTTCGAACGAAGCCAACAGGCTGCTTCGCTGTCCCAGAAAAGGACGTCCAGGACACCCGCACAGAGCTGCAGACTCACCATGTTCATGTCCGTGTAGTGAATGAGCGTTTCCTGAAGTCCATTGTAGAGGATGATGACGATCGGGTGCACCAAGTAGCAGGCGTAACTGATGCTGGCCAGGAAACTCCAGATGCCACAAGAGAGCAGCCGGGCCACCAGACCTGGAGGGAACAGGCATCGAGTCACCGAGTCACGAGGCCCTGTGGGGCTTGCAAAGGCACCGTGTCATCTGGGTGCTGCCCCTGAGTCTGTGGACTTCTTCATGGAAGGTCTTTGTTCATGTTTAAGAGAAAGCACACACACAGAAAACACCCACACCCAACTCCCCACCGCAGGAAAATGAAAAAGTAAAAGGTGCTGATATTGAGATTGCAGTCAGCTGACTTTGCTAGGGTGGTTTCACACATTCTGCCTTTAAAACAAGCTGCAGTCCTTTCACTGGCCTGGGTTCTAGTTCAAGGTGTAGCCACACGAGCTACTCCGCCTTGGCACGAGGCAGTTAGCATCGCCAGGCCTCGGACTCTTTGTCCAGTAGTGGGCGGCTCACATTTCATCAACTTTAAGGTTCCTTCAAAACAAGTATTCCAAAATGTGGATCCCAAAGAATTCTTATTCCTTTAGAATGGGCCCGTCTGCTATTCAAGTTTGAGGACCACTGCTGTCGGTGACAGGGCACCACAGAAAGGTTTTCACTGGGGGTGAAACGTGGGCAACTCCATGAAATAAGACCCTGGATGGAGGAACAAGCCCAGCGTGGTCTGCTTTGACTCTGACCGCAGGCGACAGAAACAGCGCTTCGAGCCGTCTACATCCCTTCCCATCCTGAGAGTCTCAACTAAACACCTCTCAGATGTTCTTTCACAGATACACTTTCCTACAGGTCATCGTGTGGGCCCACGCTTTCTAAACGTGCGCCTAACCCACCACCTCCCACTTTCACCTACCAATCGATCTTGACCTCTTAAACCCGTGTTGGAGACACAAACTCAGGACATCAGTCACACCTGTCATTGTGATGAGCTACTGACAACACTCATGGCAAAGACAAATGGCCCAGGAATGAACCGAAGCACTTGCTGGGCCCCTGGGTTAACAGAGCCATCACTCTCCCCCACACCCCTCCACCCACCCCGCAGGCTGACTATTGGCCCCATTCAGTTGCTCCTCTGGAAGGAGGAGACTGTGCATTTGCTTTGCCCTCTGACCCAACCGAAGCTCCTTCCCGCTAATCAGGATGTGCAGTGCCCCTTGCTCTCCTGCAGCAGGACCTTCCACGTTGGGAGGAAGACTGTGACCATCACAGTTGGGAGTGGTGATAGGGTGTGGTCATGTGATAGAGAAGATTCTTTCTTCCACGTAAGCCCCCTTTTTTGCTTGACTTCCTGCAGGCTGAGGCCCGAGCTCAACAGGAGCAGGCCAGAGGGGGCCTCAGTGGAGTCTCCACCTGAAGAGGGGTAAACCGAGGCCCAGCCAGGTGGCCCCAGACTCCCGTGTCCTGCACTGGGGTTTTTCTCACGGCTCTGCCTGTTCTCTCCCAACTTCAAAACCATCTTCACTGGAGAGGCCGCAAACTTCCTTCCAGAACCTGCCTGTGCACACAAACCAGCGTCAAAACCTCAGAGCGTACGGGCGTTTTCCCCGAAGAGACAGACAATGGGTGTTTCTGAGTCGTTCAGCAACAAACAAGAGCCCCTCTGTGCAGTGTTCACACTGTCCCTTTCGAAGGGACGGTGCAAGCACATGAGCGTCACACCTCCATAGCCTTCGTGACACGCAGACACGACCCAGCCCAGGGCCGCCGCCCACAGGGTCCGGTGCAGGGCCTGGTAGACTGCCACGGCAGCCGGGCGGGTGTCCGAGGTATCGTCCACTGCGTAGGCCACGGCAACCACCGCCAACAGGGTGGCCAGGGAGCAAATCCACCCGAGCACAGCCTGCACCTACAGGGCGGGAGAGATGCCGCTCAGGGCCTGTGCAGCCGCTGTGCATTCGATTGAGTATTCTAACTGCCCTGCTTTGTGTTTTTGCGGTCACTCTAGGTGCCCGGCCCTAAACCTCAGTCAACACCCACATTGGGCTAAAACGGAGGGTCCATTCAGTGGTCACGAGGGTTGGGGAGGTGGGGTAAGAGACGGTGGGGTGTGACCACGGCGAGGTAGCACAAGGGTGATCCACATGGTGACAGAGGACTTCTGGGCCCTGACTGCGGCAGTGGTTACACAAACCTGCACACGTGATAAAAGTGCACAGAACTGCACACCCACACATAAGGGAGTGCATGTAACACCTGCGGATCTGAGGCCCATGGATGGACCGATGTCACTGTCTTGGTTGTGGCCATGGGCTGCAGTTCTGTTACACATTACCAGTGGGAAACCCAGGTCGAGGGAACACAAGACCTGTGCTGTTTTTGCCACTTACCATGGTTCTCGAATCATTTTTAAGTGAAAATTCATGAAACAAGAAATCTTACCTTGGTTTTAAGGATGCTTGCCTGACGGTTTTGGTGCATGTAAATGCTCAGAAAGACGCCCACAAGGAATGGCCCGAATCGGCAGTAGGGCTTAGTGTAGTACTCTAAGAAATACAACACAGCTGCCTTTTCACTGAAAAACACAAGGAAACAAGGCAAAAGGCTATGTTTGACCTGGACATGGAGAAGGGAGTCTCTCTGATGCCCGCTGAGTCCATCAGCGGGTCCGACATGAAATTTGGGGTATCTTTGTTCACTTCCTCAGTAATGATCCTGCTGCAGGCCACAGCTGGCTTGCTAAGGTTCCAAATCCCTTGGGCCCCTCTACCCTGGATCCCAGGGAAATAGGATGGTTGCATTCATTTGCAATAGTTGTTTCTGGCGGCTGCTTTGTTGGGATGACTCGAAAGATGTGGTTCTCAGAACTGAACCCCTTCCGAAAGAAATGAATCTCCTCCAGGGAGCGAGTACAAAGTTCAGTGGCCTGGGCCACCCCCCAGTGACTGCACTGGTCTGAGATGGTGCTTTCTCGGAGCATCAGAGGGAATTAAAAGCCCCACAAGGGACTCTCGTGTGTATCCAGAGTTAAGAACCACTGGGTGAGGCAGCAGTGAGCCTTCTCTCGGTCACCTGGCCATGTCCGCAGAGGCCAGTGACAAGACAGAAGGGAATGATGCTCCCAGGGCTAAAAGGCCTAGGATGCAGTCATTCATTCATTCACTCACCCGTCCCTCCCACTCACCAATACACAGTGAGCACTTTGTGTGCCAGGGATGGTCCCGGGCTATTTTAATGCCTCAGGTGGTCAGCGAAGGCTGCTCTGAGAAGGTGACGTTTGTACAGACACCTGCAGGCAGTGAAGGAGCAAGACCTGCCGAGATCTAGGCTCTAAAGGGAGAGCATTCTTGTGTAAGGGAGCAGCACGTGCAAAGGCCTGCGGAAGGAGCACAGGTGGTGTGTGCACGGAAGGAGGCCAGCGTGGCTGGTCCAGGAGTTGGCAAGACAGGGCGTGATGGACGAGGCTCAGACAGGGGCTCTGCTCTGAGAACAATGGCCAGCCACTGGGAGGTGGGGGGGGGTGTATTTGAGCAGAGGGCTGGCAGGATCTGACCTTCATTTGCATCGCTAACTGCGGCATGAGAATAGATTAGCAGGTGAGTTGTACCAGTTTATCCTGTATAATACACAGGGTGGTCATAAGGAAGCATTGTTAGACATACCTCACTGAGGAGGCAAAATAGCACAGTGTGTAAGGTCCTAGGTTCAACTCACACCTACACCACCTAGTAGCCCATGACCTTGAAGGGGTAACCCCAGCTTCCTCACTTCTCAGTCTCTCCATCCAACATCAGAGCCTCCCAGCGGCAGTTTGCCACTGGGGGAGAAACACAATACAGCCACATGGGGGCGCTCCTCTCCTCTGAGAAGGATTTCAGTGGCCAGAGGACCCCCAGTGCCAGTTGAAAGGTTCAGAAGTTTGGAAACAAAAGTGCAATCAACCTTTCCAAAGGGGCCAAATACTTCCCACCTAGTGTTTCCAGAAGCCACTGTGCACAGCACAAATAGCCAGGCATTCACTTTCCAGCCCTCCCTGGGAGGTCCCGGCCACTCTCTGGGCAGGTGAGAGACAGAGCAGGGTGGGCTGGGAACCGTGCTTACCTGGCCTCTGATGGAGCTGCCACGGGAAGGTCATGAGCCAGTGTGAGCAAAGCAGTGGCAGTGAAAGATGCCAAGAACAGCACGGCCCCAAGGAGGACAAGGACATGTTTACTTCTGCAAAGACAAGAGGACATTGACAAAAGTGCTCTTCAGTCTCCTTCACCACAAAATCTGTGGCCACGAAAGACTGGAAACCTTGGCAAAAGCTAGGCTGGCCTCTAAGAGAGGCTGACAAGGAGGCAGGCGTGGCTGAGCGGGGCTGGGCTGGAGTTGAAAGAGCTGAGTTAGGCTTCAGACTGGACCATTGACCAGCTGCACAACCCTGGGCAGGACCTTGAACTTGAGTTTCCTATCCAGAACAGGATAGTAAAGGCACCCTTACCTGCCTCATCCTGAGGTTGATTGTACAGTTCAAAATGAGACCAGGCTTGGGAATGTCCCTTGTCACCTATGAAGTGCCATGCAGACACATTGGCCATTGATTTAGGAGACAAAAGCACTGTCAGAGGCAGGGTGGGACACGGGTGCACAGGTACCCACTCCAGGCCCAGGATGCAGAGTCTGAGACAAATGTCTGTGCACAAGTAGTTCACATGGGGGTGGAAGTGAGGGTGGGGCAGTGGAACAAGGAAGCAGGAAATCCAGTGCAAGGATGTGCCATCAAGGTGGCCGATGGGCAAGCCTTCCAGAATGTTCTGCAGAGCCTCATGAAATACATCTTAATGAAAACTGTCCGGGGTAAGGTAGGGTGAAAGAGGGAAGCATTTTTCTACTGTCTTCTATTCCTTGTGGGTCAAGGGCGACCCCACATAAATGAATTCCTGCACATTTGGTGATTGTGCATGTGTAAGACACGGAGGGGTCTTCAGGGAGTCCCAGCTGCAGGATGTAGGAGGTTCTGGGGCAGGAAATGAGATTTAGGGACATGGGCTCAGAGCGAGGCACCGTCTGATTGTACCAGCTCAGAACTCTGAGGGTTGGGACCAAGCGGGTCTGCAGTGGAAACATCAAGCACAGGCACAAGCCACTCCAGGCGTGGCCCCCCCGGGTGATGCCTTTGACAGCCCTGTTCCATAGCTTGACGTTGTCATGGTTCTTCATGAGGAAGAGATGAGCTACCACCAGAGCAACCCAGGGAGAAAATCATTTTCATCCAGAGTGCCCATTCTTGTGTAGCACTGATGCTTGGAATGGAGGTGGAGCCCGAGCTCAGTGGTGCTGCGATTGATGAGTGATGTCTGCAGTGATTGATGAGTGATGTCTGCAGTGAGTGTGGGCGGGGCAGGTATGGGAGCAGCGCTGTACATTTACTGCACCTGTTGCCAGACCCTCCAGCGCTGTCCTTAAAAGGCTGGCATTCTGTGCTAGTTTACTCTCTGGAGAAAATAAAAGCCTATCTTTGCTCTCTCCCTTCATTGAAATAGCTGCATAGTCACAAGCGTGGAGCATGAGGCTTGTGGCTGCGGAAATGAATCTGCCTTCCATGGCAGCTAAGGAAGACACTGGGGTCAGGTTTCCTCAGTCCCGGGGACACTCAAGTAGTTTCCCGCCAGGGGTGGCACAGGGAGGCACTGGGAACTGATTTTCCTAGGTGAGGGGTAAACCATCCCGTCTGGCTGTCTCACAAAAACCCACATTCACCCAAGCAAATATTTGCCTAGCTCCCTGGGGGGCTTGAGCCCCCATCCGTGGCACCTCTCAGGAGTCTGACGAGACTGCACTAGCTAAGGACCACTGCAGCTAGACTAACAGTCCCCGATAGAGACTGCCATGGGCTGCATTGTGTTTCCCCACATTCTAGCCCCCAGCACCTCAGAATGTGACTTTATTTGGAGGCAGGGTCTTTAAAGAGAGAATTATGGTGAAATGAGGTCACTGGGATGGGACTTTATCCAATGGGGAAAAGCTTATGCCATAAAACTATTAATAAGAAAGATACTAAAGTGTATATGCAGAATCCTTTCTTGTGTAAAAAGTTGTGCAGAAAAAGATCAGAAGGATAGACACCAAAATATTGACAACAAATTCACGTCTCCTCGAGGAGCAAATGGGTCGAAGGTGATTGTGTTCCCTCTCTTCATCCTAACGGTTTTTGTTGTTGTCGGGGTTTGTGTGTGTGTGTGTGTGTGTGTGTGTGTGTGTGTGTGTGTGTGTGTTATCCTCACCCAAGCATATTTTTCATTGCTTTTAGAGAGAGAGAAACATCAATGCGAGAGAGAAGCGTCGATTGGTTGCTTCCCATACACGTTCAGACCTGGAACTAACCCTGCAATGTAGGCATGTGCCCTGACTGGGAATTGAACCTGCAAACTTTCGGTTACAGGACAATGCTCCAAGCAGCTGAGCCACGCTAGCCAGGGCCATCGTAATGTTTTTTAATGTTTTTTCCAATGTTCTTAAATTTAACAAAAGAGAAGAATAAATCTTTTAAAATATGGCATGGAGAAGGCACCAACTGTCAGTTTCTCCGTGAATGATCGAGGCCTCGGTTTAGAGCCTTCCGAGAACTGACAAAAATGCAGGTGATAAATCTCCAACTGGGAGAAGCAGATATACCGATGGACCACTTGGGGCACCGTAAATCACCTCCCTCTTTCCGCAATCTTGCAACATGTCACGAAATCATTCCTGCCCTTTCACCAACCAATTCCACTTGCATATATGTCCCCAAGGAAATAACTAAGAGAAAGAGCAGCGTGTTCCAGGACACTCACTGCCGTGCTGTTCACAACCACGAAAACTTGGAAACAATCTGGGTCCCCAGTCCTCAAAATGATAGTTAACCCTGAAACTGACAAGTATGCAGGTCACGTCGCTGTGGAAACGTTCCTAAGGACAGCGTTCCCCAGGAAACACTCTGATTGTACCTCCGCGAGAACACAGACTGGTCTGCGTGGAACAGAGGCTGGAGGGGAGGGCAGAAGAGGTAAAGAGCGGAGGCTGGCGTGCTGCGGGCTCTTCCGAGAGGTTCGTAGTAGCCTCGGCGTCCAGGGTGGCTCTCCCCACAACCAGAGCACCCTCCCGGAGTTTTGTGGGAAAGGACACATAGGTAGCAAATGTGTCCCAAGGAGACTCACTTTCCATGGACGAAGACGATCCCTGGTGTCATGAGGTGGAAATGAAAGTCGTTGGCAAGGTACCATGTCCAGCCATTGCACTGAAAAGAGAGCAAAGGTGACCTCTCTCTGTCATTGACCAGGTGTGCCTGTCACCATCCTCCCTGCCTGGACCAGGAGCGGAGCTTGGTAGACAAGTGGGGGGATTTCCATGGGAAGAGGCGGGAGTTTTGGGTCACGGACTCCCCACACATACCTCACATCTGATCTTTGTAACAAGCCTGGATGGTAGGCTCCCATTTCCAAAACAGAAATTCATTTTTCTCTCTTGTTTAAGAAAAAAGAGCTAATCTCCGAGGACAGTTGTGGGAACTAAAGTCTATCACGCTACACAAATGCAAGGGCTCGTTATCGTTCCAGGGCGGTGGGGTCAGACGGGTCACTGCAGTTCTCACCTCCTGGCCTCACCCACCCTCCCTACCCCCCAACCCCCGCTCTAGGAGGAGAGAATGTATCTCTTTAGAATGGAAGCCTAGCTCCAGACGAGTTACGTGGGAAACCCAGAGTTCCCACGCATGATTGACATGAGGCCGTCTGGCCTGAGCCATCTCTTTCCAGAGGCTGTCCATGTCTGTGCAGAAGGAGGAGGCTGCCTGTCTTTCTCCTTCAGTGTAGAAGTCCCTGCAGGCCATCTTCTCCTGGCTTCAGCGACAAAAGGCACCTTGGTCTCCCCGCCCACCCCCTCCATCCAAGGAAGACCAGATTTTCCCCACAGAAGTGACAGCTTTCCTTGTGCCAGTTGGAGACAAGTTCCAGGGTGGGGAAATGCATGAGGACTCAGGCATGACAGCCCTCACCCCTCTGCTTCCAAGGATCTATGGTGGGCTTGACCCCAGAGAGGCGACACAGCCCAAGCCAGCCTGCCCCCTCCATGGGCCCATGTCCCAGACGTGGGCCCCTCTGAAGGCAGTGTGATGGTGACACACGCCATCGGAGCTGCCGGGCACTTGTGCGTGGAAGGCAGCGTCTAGTCGGTTAGTGGTTATGTGTGTCATTGGCCCCACTCTGGTGACCTTCTTTTTGGCTGCACTTGCAAGGCATAGGCCAAACCAGGGACATGATTACAGCCATCTCACTTGCACCTGCTCCAAGTTCACCACGAGGAGACTAGGGCTTTGTGGAAGCCAAGACCAATGTATGCAAATGTTGCTGCTCTGTCAGATCTGGCTTAAAACAGAAATGAATTGACTACAGCGAGGGCGCGGTGCAATGTTCCGCCCCATTTCAGGCTCTCTGTGTGGAGGCAAAGAAACTGTCCATCCCCAGGGGTGCCAAGGACAGGGACAAGAACTGTGATGCAGCAGGGCCAGCTGCGTTCAGGACATGTACCCTGGTGGCTGGCCGCCCCACGCCCAGTCCCCTGATTCCTCCTCTGCTTTTCCCAGCTACTGCCCCTGCCACGACTGGTGTGGTCACCACCCCTCCATTACCAGAGACTAGCCTCCTGCCCACAGCCCACCTTCCCACAGCATCACTGTCACTCCAGAGAAAATGCCAGGAGAAAGGAGACCAGACGCCTCAAGTTGGCCCGTGGGAAGTTCACGGAACCACGTGACATGAGACATGGCCTTTGCACTCATCTGCCCATCACAGCCAACGCCTCGTGACTCACCGCATTCTGGACCGACAGGAAGTTATTTAGCAACAGGAAGTTCGTCCACCACGCTTGCCGGCAGTTGTCCAGGTGGAGCTTAGGCACTTCCCAGACAGGTCCCCAGGGCACAAGGGAGAACACTCCCACCAACAAGCACACGGAATACATGTGGAGAGGCTGCAGCCTGGCAGGAGAGAGCCGGGCCAGAGAAGGTGCCTCTGCAGGGGCACGCTCCGTCCCCTGGGTGGGCACATCGAATGGGGATAAGATGCTCTAACACAGATAAGATGCTCTCCAACACCTATGGGTTCAAAATCCTCTCGTGTGCACCTGTCAGGTGCTGGCTCAGGAGGTGCTAACGCTAAATACTGTTTGTTGTTCATCAAGCAAGTCATACCTGTCCACCACTGAGCTGGGAGCTTTTTAGATACTTCTAACCCTCAAACTGTTCTTGTCGGGTAACTATTACGGCCATGTCACAGACGAGGAAATCGTAGCTCAGGGAGGTTTGGGCCCCTGGCCCAAGGGGGCTCTACCTCACAGCGGTAGACCTCCCGGTCAGGTCACGTCCTAAAACTGTCTTCCTCAGTCCCTCTCTCCCTCTCTCCCTTCCTTGATTTATTTCTTCCTTCCTTCCCTCATACCCTACCTCCTTCCAAGTGGGATTTGAAGCAGCTACAGAGATGATGGATGAGGCACCCAGTGTCTAGACCAGTGCTGTTCGATGGAAATATAATTCCAGCCATATCTGTCCCCTAGTATTCTGGTGACCACATTTTTAAAACTCAAAAGAAACAGGTACAATTCACTGTGATGATATACCATATTTTGCGGTATAAAAGGAGCACCTGCGTTTTTGGCCCAAACTTTCAGGATAAAAAGTCTTTCGCTTTAATTTTTAATTCAATTTTTTTATTCAATTATTTATTTATATTTAGAAACAAAACCAATTATCATATATCCAGGGTATTATTTTGCATACAGATATCATTATTGCTTTATAGAGTTACACTTTTAATACAAAAGCATAAATAAAAGAATTAAAGCCCTGGCTGGTGTGACTCAGTGGATTGAGTGTCGGCCTACGAACCAAAGGGTCACCGGTTCGATTCCCAGTCAGAGCACATGCCTGGCTTGTGGGCCAGGTCCCCAGCAGGAGGTATGTGAGAGGCAATCACACATTGATGTTTCTCTCCCTCTCTTTCTTCCCTTCCCCTCTCTAAAAATAAATAAATAAAATCTTTTTAAAAAGAATTAAAAACATTTACATAGATATGGAATTAGTACTACCCATGTATAATGTACATTCTTATTTTTTTTCTTAAAAATTCGGGCGAAAATTGTGTGCATTATATACGGCAAAATACAATACTTTATTTAGCACAACAAGTCCATAATATTATTTCAATAGGTAACCAATATAAGAAGCTATTGAGTTATTTTGCATTTGCTTTTCTTTTACTGAGTCTTTAGAACATGCGGCAGCATATTCCGGGGCCCTGTGTCAGGTGGCCACCTATAGGACAGCACGGGTGGCGGGTGTTCAAGCAAAGCTGTGGTGGGGAAGCACGCGCCATTCTGGGTGGGCTGTGGTCAGAGACCTCTTTGTAAAAGCCACATTTAAAAGCTCAGGGTAGTACAACTAAGGACAGAGCACATGGCCCAGCAGCACCTCTATCATCTCGATGGGGGCGTCAGGGCCCAGGGTTGGGTGGTAACAGGTGGGAAGGGTGGGACTGAGAGGGGTACCCCCTCAGCATCGCGGGTCAGCACCCAGCCTCTGGTCTGCATTCAGGACCCATACTCATGGGCCTCCCGTCCTCCCCACAATGACAAAATCCTTCCTAGGGTGTGTCTGGGAAGGCGGGGAAATACAGGGAACAAGGCTGGAATTGCCCAGCAGTCAGAGAGCGAGGGCACTGGGCTGTGACAGAGCAGCTCAGGCGACAGCCATGGAGCCCTCCCTGGGTGCTGGGCCCTGCCCGGGTGCTGGGCCCTGCCCAGATGCCCAGCAGCAGCTCCCACCGGTCTCCCTTCCCACAGTCTGTCTCCTCCCCCTCCCCCAGGGAGTGAGTTAGCCCCTACTCCCATCTGGAGCAGAGCTCAGGTCCGATGTTCACAGGAGGGAGAGTGGTGCATCCCCCACCCGTTATTCACAGCCCTCCCTGGGGCGCTGGTGAAAATGCAGCCCTTGCATCCGGGGCTGTGGGGGCAGGACAGAGGCTGCTGGGTGGGCCCAGAGTCAGGAGTGAGGCTATAGGGAAAGAGCAAGAAACGTGAGCTCTGGTTTTGTCTGAAGTTTTCAAACTGAAAAAATCGTATCACTTCTGTTTCCTCCTCTATGCAAAATACAGGTGATGATTTCTTCCATTCTTCAACGGAGAAGGATTCTGCCCCCTTAGATTTTTTTGAGAATTAAATGCGATCAACAAGAAAACTGTTTGAAACATTGACAGCGTCATATAAATGTACAAGTGCTTCTGTGTTTTCCGAGCTTCCAGAAGACTTAAAGTCAGAGTGGGTTTTCAAAGGTGAACCTGGGCAACCCTGGCCATCGTTGTGGAGGCTGGAGAAGCGGGGCCCTCAAACCATCAGTCACACTGGGAGGGGTTTCCCTGCAAACGTGCTCCCACACGGGGACGAACACGTACATACGAACATGGTATCCTTGTTTGAACTAGCGAAACACTGGGAAATTTCCTCCGTGCCCATCGATGGGGCCGGATTATGTACCTGATGGTCTGCCCACACAGTGCCGTTCCTGGCCACCTTTCAAACCAGGGAAGCGGGTCCTTGTGTGCAAATAGCACATGCCAATATGAAATCATGAAGTGGAAAGAGCTATGTGGAAACAGTGTGGATAGTGCCGTGTACAGCATAATCTTAGTCACTAAAAAAACAAAACCCAGTGCATGGAAACGCATGGAAAGTCTCTGCAAGAATCCACAGGAAACGGTTCACGAAGGTGCCCCGTGCAAAGTGAGGCTGGCAGGGCCCTTCACAGAAGGGCATCTGTTACAGTTAAGACGTTTCTATCACAACCTGTTTTTTTTAAACCTCATTCTTTAAACGTGGGTCCTAGTTGGAAGAGTCACACCATTGTAAAGGGTCTGGAGCATTTACTCTCCTCTCTTCCCATGAGATCATCTCTGTGCTGATTGGCCCCTTGAAGGTGGGTTTTCGCATTTTCTTAGGATGTGCGGTAGCTCCCCACTGGTCTGCTGTCTCCTGCCCCCTGCCTGGTCACCGTCTGTCCTTGGCCCTGCAGCCCGAGTGATCCTTGTGGAATGTACACGTGACCACGCCACCGCCCCACGGAATACAGAAGATGCCCAAGGTTCTTGTCTCAGAATAAAATGGAAGGTCCTTCAGGTGGCCCACAGCCCCTACAGGACGGGGGCCACCCACCCACCCAGCCCTAGCCTCTCTGACCTTGTTCCTCTGTTCTCCACCCCAGCACCCTCGGGCCCCTTGAGGTTCTTCAAGCACACAAAGCATGCTCCCTCCTCAGGGCCTTTGTACTTCGTCCCCCCTGAATGGACCCTTCTTGCCTCAGAGTCTTTTCTTTGCTTAGAACATTTCTTGACAAATGTCACCTTCCCTGACCACCCTCACAGAGGAAGACCCTGTCTTATTTCCTTCTCCAAATTATCACTTTGTGCCATTTATCATCACGGACCTGTTACAAATTTATTTGCATATTGCAACTGAATGTTGCCTGTTTGTATGTTTATTGTCTATCTCTATTTACCAGAATGTGACCCCCTTGCTGGAAGGCACTGTGCAGTTTATTAACTGCTAAATCCTCAGGGCTTAGCCCAGGGCCTAGCACATCGCGGACCCTCAGTAAACATAGAACGAGGGTGTGAACTAATGAGCTTGCTCCCACTCCTCTTGGAGGGAAGCAGGCAAGTAAGGAATCATACTTGAGCAGTAACAGAGAGCTTGCCAGCATCAGTGAGAACCTCAGAGGGCACGGCTCCTTTCCATTGGGTTTACCTTGAAGACGATGAGTCCAAACTGGTTTGGTGACAGTCCCCTCCATTGTCAAAAGCATTGTCCCAGGTTGGACTCCTTCTCTTCCTGGTCCAATCTGGAACTCTTCCAGACCTCCTTGTCTCAAGAATGTCACCACCATCTGCCATGTCGCTCAGGCCAGGAAATGGGAGTGTCCTTGACTTGCCCTCTCTCCATTCCCACTGGCGATCGGCACGCCAAATCCGCTCTCTTGCCCAGATGGTGCTGCAATGTGCTCACCAGGTTCCTTGCCTCCATCTTGCCCTATAATGCCTCACTATGCCCCCCATCTCTTACCCAGAGCTCTCCCTGCCCCCAACCATGGCTTTATCTGCCTGGTGAAACACTTCTTGCTCCTCAATCCGAGCTCCAGAATTTTTCCTCTGAAGCAAGTTTGCTGGGCAGAGCCCACCACGCTATTGAATGCCCCACTGCAAACCCTAACCACCCCATCTTATCACTGTGAACCCTCAGCCTGAACACCACCCCCTCTTCCATCTGAAGGCTCAGGGCAGGTCAGGCCACTTGTCAGTGCACACACCCTAGTACAATGACAGAAGAAGCGTTCTGTCCTTCCCAGAATGAGGGCTAGGTTTAACATTGCGTGGAAGGAAGCCCACAGCCCTGGGAAAGCAAATCAATGAAGGTCCCTGCCTTAGCTTGCACTCATTCTTAACCTATTTACAGGAAAAGTCAAAAGGCATAAATAGCAATAACAATAGTAATGATGATGACTTACGTTTATTGAAGGCTTACTAGATGTCACGTACTTTTCTAAGTGCTTTACATCCATTTTCCCATTTACTCCTCATGAGTGTGTAGGAAGTGATGTCATTATTCTGTCCATTTTTAAGATGAGAAAGCTCAAGCACAGAGAAGCTGCGACACTTGCCCAAAGTCACACAGCTGGTAAGTGATGGAGCCAGAATCCAAGCCCAGCAGACAAGCTACAGCCAGCTCCTCTGCACCCGATCCCATTAGCCCTGAAGACGCTCCCCTCCCTGTGTCATGACAGCACAGTGTGACAGGAGGGCATGGACCCTGAGGAATGAGAATTGGCCTCTAGTTCAGCAACTAACTGATTTGAAAAATATATAAATGGAAAGGTTGGGTTCCATGAGTTGAAGGTCATTTCTCTCTAAATGTAGACTGTCCTATTACATGCCTGCCTCTCTGCTGTCCCATTGATTTCATATTCTGTCCCAACA